>JASDQU010013377.1:26723-76422 GCA_032191745.1 Picea mariana | reverse complement strand
TATGAAAATTTGTAACCTCAAAAAATTAAATGGTAAAAAATATTTTTAAGATTGAAAGAAGCATGGAAAAATGACTAAAAACACCATTGAATAAAAAATTAGAAAAAATGAAAAAAAAAAATGAAAAAAATGAAAATAGATGAAAAATAAGCATTTCAAAAAAAAAATGTGTAAACATTGTGGATTGAAAAATTTTAAATATCGAAAAACCACCTAAAAAGGGAGAGGGGTGCTATCGGTAGCATCATTTTTAAAAACGGGGTAAAAAATCAGACCCCCCAAAAACTGAGAACTCTGTAGAGTTCTCGTTAAGTTGGTAACTATGTTCTCTTGGATTCAAATTTCAAGGAAGATGAAAGAAATCATAACAATACTATAATCAAACATTTATCATGATATAGTTACAACAATCCATGTGAATCAATAAAACATGAACTCTCTTAGTATTAGAGGCAAAAAGATGGAGTAAGAAATCTGACTTAGATTAATCAAAATGTCTCAAAAAACAAATACATAACGAGGAAATCAATTATTCTCAATCAAAATATTACAATAGCAGGGAGCCTAGCTCAACCATTCGATCTTAACAAAATATCAAAATTGCCTATATATACTAAAATGCCGCAACCACCAGGAATGGGATAAGATCATTGCCTTCAAAGCCTTCAGTCGACGCCCACTCTATCAGGTTGTGCGGACCTCATGATGTCAGACATGATCCAGGCATAGTTATGTTCTTTACAGGAAAAATTGTCCATAAGGAAGCTTCGGATCGTAAGTGCGCCTTCATGGATGCTCTCTGCAGCGTTTTCCATTTATGGGGTGAGGCGAGGTCTCAACTGCTACCCACAATATTCAATAACTGTCTTTATTGGGATTAGGAATGAGCCTGACACCCATAATTGTTCTTAGACAGTGCCAATGACTTCTGCGAGTCCATCCCGATGCCTCAAGGCCATGAATGGTCTTTTTCTGTGACCAATGTGACCTTTTCAGGTGGAAATATGATAGTGCATGCGCAGGGGTGATGTGGAGCGAGGTGCTTGGTGAAAAATCGCATGCCCCAGCGAGTGAGCGACGACCATGTGGAAGGAAGCGATTGGGGGGAGCAGAGGCTGGGATGAGGTTTCGGTAGCAAGGGAAATGCAGATGTGGCAGAGGAATGAGGGAGGTGTGATAGGTGGAGAGGAGGTGACGTGTAAGGGAGATTGGAATGTGAGTGGGACAGGTGTCAGGAGATGAGAGGAGGTATCGATAAGGGAGATGTGATAGGTGGAGAGAGGGTGCTTGAGCTACTTAGGCCTCCAATATTTTCATTTTCCCTCTGGAAATCATGGGCAAAATGCCACATGATTTACACCATAATGCAATTGAGGGTAAACCTCAATTTCTGTCTGATTTTTAAGAAACAGTTTGCAGATCCTTGTGTTAACATAATGGTTGGTCTAGTAGTGAAGAATGGATAAATTTATCCATGTTCATTGTTCTTTGTGAAAGGTTCTATGTGTTTGTTGTGAATAATCCCACATGTATAACAATTTTGAGACAAAGGTGGATAATGAGGCATTATTGTAACAAGATTTTTGTTAATATAGATGCTTCTTTGCGTTGCAAGTCCTTGAGTTGATGTGATTGTCTATTATTATTTGTTTGGCACTCTGTATAAAGGCACTTTTAAGAGTCCTTCAAGAAGATGCTTACACTGAAAACTTTCATCCAAAAGCGAACTTTCTGATATAATACCAATATAATTTTCCACCCTACTTTAAAAACTAATACCATTATTACTGGTTATTATTTGTCCTATCATAATTTTTTCCAAAGTAATTCTTGTTGTGAGGACCGTATATATGTAGTTCATAACACAATGAGGATAATTTCACTAGGTTTAGAGCATACTAATAATGTGGTATTGGCAAGTGTGAAGGCATCAATGATAAGTGATATGTGGACCATGGAAATTTCAATGAATAGATAAATGACCATGTTGGAATTTTGACACATTTATGTCAACAATGCTAAGTGATTGTATGTAGTTAATAAAATGTGGAACACAATTTCACTAGGTTTAGAGCATACTAATAATGTGGCATTGGAAAGTGTGAAGGCATCAATTATAAGTGAGATGTGGACCATTGAAATTTCAATGAATAGATAAATGATTATGTTGAAACTTTTACACATTTATGTCAACAATGCTAACTGATTTAGCCGAAGCAAAGAGTACCAATGAACAATCATAGAAACTGCTCCAAGATGCCATATGAGAGAGATTGATTGAATGATTGTCAAACTTGAGAAATGGTTATAACCTAAAATATAAAATATAAAAATAACCAAAGGGAATATAAAAAGAAAAATTGGGATTAGGATGCAATTGCAACACAACACACAACATCTCCATATTCTCCATAAAAAGAAAATCATAGATCAACATTCTATGTTTGAGATTGAAAAAAATCGAGAAAAACAAGACAAAAAAAAACTTAGGAGAACAAAGTATGAAACCATGCATGCCATGTGTGGTAATGAGTTTGAGAATATAGACAAGGGTTGCAAGTGTGGCGAGAGTAATTGTTGATCTTAGAATAAAATTGGAAACAACTTATGCTTGGGGTTTAGGGAATTCCACTAATAACCAAGATGAGACATATGCCCTCTTTTAGGGTTTGTGTATTGTTATTGATTCTGTAATCAAATCTTTTATTGTCGTAGGATATTCAAGCACAATCATCAAATTGATGGTTTCAAATACTATCTTCGTTGATAACAAATTAGCATATATCCCCACTAGCTCTCAAAAGGAGGTGTGTTAATTTCAAAATATTTTTTTCTATTAGATATGGACAGAGCATAATTTCTAAGTGGACTTTCTCGCCAATAAGGCTACCATTTTGAAAATTGTAATTCTAAGGATCAATGAAACTTCAAGTTATCAATCCATTCCATAATCATATATCCATGCACTCAAGGGCACATACCACCACCTTAAAACAACATAAGTCATGCCTCCCCCATTCTTTGTCCCATAGCAAGGAAATTAGATTTGATAATATTGGTACACCCCCCTTTACATTCTTGAACTTATTGAAGGGTAGGCTCTTGAACCACTAGTTGAGAATTATCTTAACATAGGTGGGAGAATGGAATTTCAAAAGGGAATGTGAAACAAGGTAGTTGGTAGCCTAGTTCAGCCATTTGTTAATTGACTTGTAAGAAACACTATCATCCTTCATATGATCTTTTGGAAATATGGTTTGGTGGATTTGGATTTTTAGAATGCCTTATGCATGTTGTCATACTAGCTTTGGTTCCTGGATTCCTTCTATGTATTGGATTTTCTAGAATTTATGCACTCTCAATTAGAATTTGGTTCCTGACACCTTCATTCTATGGAACTCAATCCGATAAGCATCTATATTATGGTGTTTTAGGTTTCCCCTATTATGGGCTCAACCTCCTGGCTCTATTATGCCCAATCTTAGTAGGTTTATTAGCCCTCGAGAATTGTTGATCTCATGAAGTCTCGATGGTGTTTCCCAGTATGTGGATTTGTGGGGTTGTTTCTCTGTTTCACTTGGTACTTGGGTGGAGTGACACCCCTACCTATGTGTCACATCTATGGATTATAGGAAATTACAAGACATTATAAGAGTTCTTTGAATACATGAAGAATATATTCAGTGCAATAGGAATTATCTCTTCTTGGTAATATCAAAGGCCTATGAAAATGAGCATCATGGCACCTCCTAAATTGCCTCAATTATGATTACACTTATTCAAAAAAAAACAACAAATTGTCACCCTGGAAGTTGAATGTAATATGCTAAGAAACAGGGTTGTAAAATTTTGTAAAGGAACTCAGTTAGGGGCCTCTAATCAAAGGAATCATATAATCACATTGAATCTAGGGCCTTGATTTGTGGTGATGACTATCATATATTCTTTAAGAAACAATCATAACTCTTCATTGGGAATTAACTCTACTCGCACTGTAGGATACTTCTACACATATTCACAACTTATTAATATTGGAATCTCAAATATGCAACCATCGTCTATGTATTGATCAATACACACATTTTTCGACAACCCTTCCCTTGAATCCATCAAACAAATCCCTCCTTGTTAAGATCGACCCAGAGGACCACATCTTGGTGAGCTCATAAATCATTTTAGAGATGGTAAAAACCCCCAGGGTAAAGCAATTATATAATAATCACACTAGGAAACAAACAGATAATGTGGACCTCATCTTTTCTAGTGTGATAATTATATAATTCCATAAATGGAACAGAGTGATTTCTTTTCTGATATGTGTCACAAAAGAAATACTTCTACACATATTCACAACTTATTAATATTGGAATCTCAAATATGCAACCATCGTCTATGCATTGATCAATACACACATTTTTCGACAACCCTTCCCTTGAATCCATCAAACAAATCCCTCCTTGTTAAGATCGACCCAGAGGACCGCATCTTGGTGAGCTCATAAATTGTTTTAGAGATGGTAAAAACCCCAGGGTAAAGCAATTATATAATAATCACACTAGGAAACAAGCAAATAATGTGGACCTCATATTTTCTAGTGTGATAATTATATAATTCCATAAATGGAACAGAGTGATTTCTTTTCTGATATGTGTCATTACATACAAGTTTTCTTACAATATTTTCTATTTATTGGTTACAAACTTACCAAAGAATTCCGATAAGCGTTAGAAAAATTGTGTGATCAATGATGATTTTTCAATTCTAACAAGAGTTGGAATATGATAATTGCACGAAAATACATAATTATTCTAGCCAATATATGAACAAAACCCACCTGAATACATATACAATGCTAGACACTGGAATTTGATAAAAAAAATTGAGAACATTTTCCAAAACACATCAAAATTTGAGTCTTGACTTATGGAAGTCATTTGAATAACTAGTTTCAGATGATGAGAAAAATATATAATCAAAATCAAAACTATTTTCAAACCATGATAAAAAAATATAAACTTTAGTGTTGCATGGGTGCAGGTGTGGGGTTGGTGGCATGAGTAGAAACTTTTAAACTACAGTCATGAAGGTGCAACAATTTGGTTCTGTAAAAGAGATGTGTAGGTGCACCACTGATGGGTGGTAGAAAAACTGATACACGATTGATATTCAATAACTTTGAAAATGAGTTGCAGTATGAACACTTTATTCTTGTCCATGAGCTGTGAATACTGGTTTGAAATGGATTTTGATTGTCTTGTGCAACCACTAATTTGAATAAGATTTTTATTTGCTGAAATAATGAAATATTGTAGCAACAAACAAGATTGGTTAGCACAAGCCTTGGTTGCCAATGTCATATAACAATCTATGGAATTTTCAACAAAATTGAAATAATAGAGTATGTCGCGGCCACCATGTAGATTTCTTACATACCCAACAATCATCTAAATCAAATCCTCACTTCAATTTTTGGCTACCTAAAATGTATAACTATTTTCTGTGTTGTGCTCATCTGTGGGATGTCTCTCATGATTTTGTTGATTTGTGCAAATCTTTTGGTATACTTTCTTGGATTAGATTAGAAATAATTCCAAAATCAACTTACCAAACTCAAGTTAATGCCTTTGTAGACATGAGAACTTGCTTCTTTTCCAAATGTCTCCATAATATGCATGAACTTTGTGACCATCCTCGTTGATAGATGGAAATTAAAAATTTTGTACTCTTTGAAAAAGAGATTTGATACAAATAAAGAGGTAACTCTCTTGCAATTAAAATAAAAGTTCTTCTGATGCAAAGGTATTTTTAGTTTCTTTAAGAATTTGTAGTGGAAGAATACTTGATATAAAATGGTCTAGAATTATTCAAGGTCAGGCATGAAATTTGGCAGTCAACCTTGCGCAGTAAACCTTGAGGTTTAAATGTAATCATGAGAAAAATAAATATAAGATGCTTGATGTTCCAATCCATTCATCATGTGCAACAGGTTGAGGCTTAAATCTCATTATGAGAAAAATAAATATCAAATAATACAACAATCAAATTACATAAAAATCCCATTCTATTCCTATTATGCAAAGGTTGACTGAGATTTATGTGTATTTTGAGCTAGAGTACAAAAAGATGGTAAAATGACCAGTAATTTACAACACATTTGCACCGTTGTGGGAAACCATACTTCAATTGAGCAACATGCCCCCTCCCACAACCTTAATCTTCTTTTGTTCTAGAATAGACTAAATACTTAGTAAATCAACGTGTCACTAACTTGCAATATCCTTCCAAACCCCATCCAAACAAGATAAGTCTCTGAATCTTATTACTTCGAGTTAACAACTTGACTTTGCCACCTACATTAAACGAACTGGCTAGTTATCATGGTGAAACATTATATCTATCACAAAACTTGGTTTAAGATAACATTTACTTTAAACCATAAACAACTGCTAAGAAAATGTAAAGGGAAAGAATTATTAAGCTCAGTAAATCATGAAAACCTCGATAACAGAAAGTTGGCAAGTGGGATCTGGTGGATTTCCTAAAGAAGCTCCTACATTTGTAATATAACAATGCAATATTCATTAGAATCCTTATCAGCATATAAAATAATATAGACTTGAAACATAGATTACATTAATTAGGAGCCCCATCAAATGTACTTGTAATGGTAGGAAAACTAGAATGACATCGCATCCTTCTATGTCCTTGGATTGAGGCCACAATGGTGGATTGTTGCACCCCTGCAAACATCCACCTATTGCTCCATTAAAAAAATTGTGATGTATATATATACTAATCTTAACATATTGATCTCAACACTCTACAAAACTCACCTGGGACAATAGAGGATTCATTTTTGGCACGAGGATGACCCTGCTTGTTGAGGTGTGGAAAATGAAATGGTTCACTTTCAGATGCATAATCAGTTTCCAATCTTCCACTTATGTTGCTTATTTTGTTTTTATTTTTAGGGATAAGGAAGCTCTTCTTCCTCTTCAAAGATGTATCCAAATCACCCAACCCAATAGCGAAATCATAATCCATGATGTCAAGATTGTTGGCATCATCCAACATTCGTTTTACCAAACCAATCAATTGTTGGGTCTTGCTCAAAGTGGTAGGAGGTCTGTTTCGAAGAAACTCTAATTAGTCAAACAACTCCTCTCTAGCCAAATGAAGTCCCTTGACATCTTGATCAACATTGTCTCTAGCCATAATAGTTGTGTTAGCATCTAGATCAAGGCTTGGTACCTGTATACTTATATTAGGAGGTGCATTTTCTGAATTGAGTGTTGGATATTTGTCCAATAAAGAGTTTGAATCCGCTAAAGAAGAATACAACCAATCCACCTTTATGGCATGCTTACAAATGTTGCCACATATAGACCATGGGAAATCACAAGCTATAAAATTGGTACGATACCAAGTGACAATATATTTCTTATTGGGTTTAGTTTGACTTCTAACCTAGTAAGCATGAGATATGATCTCATGAGTTTTGCAATCACTATTTGTAATTATTCTAGCCTTTTCTATTGATGATTCAAGATGCTTCTCTTTCTTGTAGTTGTTCAAATAACTTTCTTTTTTCAAAATTTCCTTGAATCAGTAACAAGGTTCAACATTTGTCAAGAGGATATATAAAAAACCAATCCATCCTTCAAGCACATTTTTTTCTTCGGTTGGATAGAAATTTTGTCTTGAAGTAACTATGGTATGACTCAACAACAATATTTGTCTCTTTATTTGCATGGGGAAAATCTCGACATCCTTTGAACCACATCCCTAAATATAAAAAACCAAGTTAGTGGAGATATCTCATGCTTATGAAACACAAAAATGGAAACATAAGAATGAGTATGTGAACTTATTAATCTTATCACCAGTAACCCAATTCTTCTGAAAATAGTCCAAAAATTTCTCTTTATTTTCGAATTTGATGAAAAAACGATTGATTGCATTGCCCACTTCATCTTTAGAACAATTCTTCATAATACAACCTAGCTCATTGAACATATCTTTCACATTTTCTGGACCACTAGCCAAACGATTCACATTTTTTAGGCATGCCCTCCTTAGATGCCAAACACACAAGATTTCTTTGGTCCTTGTGATCCTCCTACCACATTCAATTCATTTTAGGTGAGACAATTTTCATGTAAATATAAGTTACAATGTAAAATAACAAATTTGAAGTTACCTCAAAGCGACAATTTTAGCCAATGCATCATCAACCATGAAGGAATTCACTTTCCAATCAGGGCGTATTTGGTAACAACTATGCATTAGGTTCTCCAACCATAGTGCAATATCTTCTGATGTGTTTTGTGATGCCACCACCCATTCTACTGACACCCCACTTTGTTGTTCATCAAATGCCACAAGTGTGTACAATTGATATTGTCATATTAAAAAAACATATGTAGTCCAATTTAGGTCACCAATAATATTGAACTAGCCTACTCAAATGATTATACTAAATCAACCATTTAAAACACACTCACCCCATATTTATTTGTATTGAATGTTGAATCCATGGCTATTATGCTATTATGTGATAGCCTAACCATGGTATCCAACATCCATTTTGTTTGGATTCCATCTATGAAAGGGACATCTCCAGCATTGAGCTTCTGGTAAAAGAAAAAACCATCCTTGTGTTTTTCATACCAAAGGTTCACACTATTTTCATCCTTTTTGTTCAACTAGTAGTTCCTCTTCATCAAACGCTTGTAGATATTCACAACATCTTTTTTGCACAAGAAAAAGTCCCTATCTCGATCTACCGCATCATGTCAACATATTTCTTTATGTGCATTTTACACACTGTGTCAATAGGAACTTCAAAAAAAAAACAACTTTCCACGTATGAAACTATGTCCCTTGAAAGCCTTGCCTTATGCTGGGACCTAGACTCACCTGAAGTGTCATGTTTTCCATGATAGGGCCATCCATTCTCATCTTCATGCTCATACATGTTATATGTCAAAATTGCTATATTAGGGCTTTGAACCATAACCTTTACTATAAAATGGCATTGGCAACCCCTATTTTGCACAAAGGATTGTGTTGTATCTTTTCCTCTATTGTCCTGTGGGTCATATGAGAAAGCATAACTGCATAAGAAATTGTGAAGTGTTAATACATATCAGAAATAATAAAGTGCTATTGTTACCAACCGTTAATCAAGGACCATTTAAAATACTTACAACTCATATATCAAGGTAGCACTAGCCCTTGGGCTTGGGGGTTTGTTTTGTCGACGAATGAAAGTGCATGGAGCTATTGGATTTTTTTCCTCCCCTGTAATAAAGTTAGGAACTCTACGTAAATGGATTCTTGCAACTCGATCAATGCTCAATTTGTTTCCATATACTTCATACCAAACCAAATCTTCATTAGAAAAGATGATCTTGTCTTTTGGGTCTTGCACCAGGAGGTCCATGATAGTCTTTCATTTCTTTACCATTTTGTATCAATGTCTACAAACAATGTGTAAACATATTAGGAGAAAGGTAACAATATTCAAAAGATTTGCATTTTAAGCCTTCTCTTATAGTTAGAAATGATAATATTCTAAAGAGCTCAATTTATTACCGTAAGCACACACTCTGCTATATCAAATTATATTTTTCAATTTCAATTTCCAAATCATAGCAAAAGTAAAAGGCCAACTAGATTTGTATATCTGCAAAAGGGAATCCTTCTTTTGGGTATCAAGAATAGAGAACACAAATGGCTCTTATTTCTTTTTCGAATTTAAGTCCACTGTACAATCATGGGTTTCATGTTCAGTCCAATGTATGATCAGGGGTTTCTATTTTCCTGTAAGACAATAACCTACAGGTCTAGAATGATATACCATTTGCGAAAATCCACACCTCTACCTATGTTATGGGAGGAAAAATAAATTATTTCTTTACATATTATGACCCTATTGAAAACACCAGGTTCACTAGAACATTAGAAGCAATATCTAATGCATGCATCATTCTATCACTACCAGCCATTGTAGAAAATAAAAACCAATGTGAAAAAGGATCTACTGTTGCATTATAGATGCATTGCTGTGACATACTTTCTTGAATGTCATCTCTCCAAAATTCATAGCATTACCACAAATAATCACAGTCGCATTACACTCCAAATAGGGCCTTCATATACATTCAAAGAAGAGTAGTCAATCATAGTTTTACCTTGTGGCAATGATTTTCCTTATACCCCATTTTCAGGCAAAAACTAGAGTTCCTTTCTAGATGGCATTCCTATTGTGATATGACCAATTACGAGACAACTATGTCACTGTAATTCTAGATAAAATGAGCAATGTACACAAATAATAAAGGAATTTCAAATGATAGCAGATATTGCAGGGTAAGCAACTAAATAGTAAATAGGTAAATGTGTACCATTGGTTACATTAATCCTGAATATGCAAGGACTTCGAGGCTTAACTCCCTTTGGTTCATGGAGGTTTTTCTTATTGGCTAGTGCCTAAAATACTTAAGGGTCCCCTGGCCCAAGTGTCTTCTATGTGGAAAAAATGAAACCTTGAAGCATCCTTTATAGTACTACAAGAAGACCCAATCTACCTAGGATTGGTATTATAAGATCTATCACCAATAACAGTTTCAATAAAGTATCACTACTAAAACAATGCATTTTGGTTATCATATATCTGCCCATTGAGGATTCAATCAAGTAATACACAATGCAAATACTTCGCTCTTGTATCTAGAATCACCAGAGATATGAAGCATTATACAACATATATAATTTGTATTTAAAATCCCATATGAATGTGGCTGAAGGTAACCAATGCTCATGGCTTGAGGTAACAGAGCCAAAACCACTGGTTGGGAATTGAGTGAATCAACAGGGTATTTGCAATGTGGATATCATACACACATATTCTTGAGTCTATAGGTCGTGATGGTGTACGGTTTGACTGCCCATCATTCACATGGATGGAATTCTAAGAAATTAAAGAATCCAACGAATGAACAAGCATGTGAACGCTCTATGTGCCTGTAATTTCTAAACCCAACTATTCAATCAAGGGATAAATGATATGGTGTCGTGTATATAATCTAGAAATCCACACATTTCGACCTCAGGGTTGTGGGTAATCATTTTGATGAACAATTGCAGGTATAGTTCAAAGAATTAACTATAAATCTATGATTTACTAAGCCAGCTATCCATCAAATTAATAATAGTGTTGTAGCTACATAGTAACCCAATGTGCAATCATTTCTCCATGTCGACGATCAAAATATGGAGAAGGTGAAACATGAGGAGCTGTTGACAACCAAAGATTGCGGGATTCTACAAGGTATCACAAGGTAGACATTTATAATGGCTTATCATAGAAAATGCCTTCATTTTTTGCTATTGTTGCTATTAATGTACATCTGTTAGCACGAAATCGGACCTAAGAAGTAACTTATTAAGCTCAAAACACAAAAGGCATTGTTTTACTGGGAGTGAAATGGAAAAGTGGCAACATATCTTCGAAATTTCTTCTTTTCCATTCCTGTCATTTACTGTTGATGCTATTGAAATACGTTTACAAGAAAAAAACTTAAGGTATTTCTGCAAAAAAAAATAATATGGACTAATGTTTTAATGGAGGGTATATGCAAAAGCTATTAAATAGATTTCTAGAAAGTCTATAATATTTTTTCTCACATAATACTTCAATTGGATGAGAATCGTGGAATGATAGTGCGGACTAGAAAGTCTGTAATATTTTTTCTCACATAATAGTGCAATGACCAACCCACGATTACCAGTGCCAGAAGAAGAAAACAAAGGCTTAACGACTAGCCATAATATTTTAGGAGAGGCATAAACCATCCACCATTCAACAAATTTGAGTGCTAGAGGAGCAAATCCACCAGAAAGGGAAGCACACAAGCTATGTGTGCATAGGTGAAGAACGAGCTAGCATAGTGTTGTACAGAAGGCACACTACAAATCGCGTTACTCCATCCTCTTCACCCTCAAAATCTACTTGCAAAACAATGAAATCATAGACCAACACTATGATTAACTAGTGGAACACCACAACAAGGCTCTACAGGAAATTCAAGTTGAGCTCAAGAAGATGAATGCCAACTACTACTCTCTCCTTCATACAATGCAAGACTCAGCCAAGTATTATTCATTTGAAACCACCAAGGAAGACGAATAACAGAGACTAGGTGTTGATCCCCTATGTCTAATCATAATCGAAGAGCAAATAATTCTTGAAGTGCATAAAAAATGGGTTCCTGTCTTTCCTTGTTATTTCATTACAATATTTTTAATTAGTATGTTTAATAGCTATAGGAACAAAGAGCATAATCGTCTCTCTTTTGTCATATTCTTGAATTCGATGGCCTTAGGCCTGGTTATAAACTATGATTGTGTTAAGATATTAAGGACAAGGGATGGAAAATGAGTAGTTATATCTATCATACACAATATTGTATGGATAAAATTAGACATGAACTGCTTCAAAATGATCCACATTTCCCGTTGGTTATTTCAATTCAGATTCTGGTATGGGTTTGTAACTCTATTTTGTTCACTGTAATATAAGAGTTCTTTATGCTTTCTTATCAAAAAGAAAATAGCATCCAAGTCTAAATGTTTGGTCTTAATGAAAAACTAAATTTATAATGTTTGTTCTAAGTTGCACTTTAGTTGTCATACAATATGGTTTTAGCATTTCTACACCCTAATTGTCAGAAATTGTTACATAAGATGGTTTTCTTTGCATGAGGTCAAATTCAAATGGAAGGTTGTAACAGTGTTTTGAATGAAGTCGAGCTCAAACCTTTACTACCCTATATATACCAAACATAAAGATAAAAAAGTAACATTTTTCCATAGTTATGAACCCTATGAAGATAAAGAAGTAGGGTTTTGTTTTTTTCTGCTCCAAGTGATGGGTCTGAAACAAGTATGGACAAGTATCTCAACGTAGACTTTCTATCATTAACATTTCTATGCAAATTTGATTCTTTATAATCCAAGAAAAAATCTTCTTATCAAAGGCCTAACAAATATCGTAGCGAGTGATCCTCAATGTTTAAGGCTAAATTATTCAAACACATTAACACAAATTATTCTAGCTCATCCCATTGATCATTTTTCAATCATTCATAGTCATTATTATAGTTTTGTTATTTGTATTGAAGCCATCTATTTTTTTATCCTTCTAGCAAAATAGTTCGTTGAGAATTTACTTTTCATGGTCTTTGCAGGATCTACTATTCTCTTACAACATTGCCATAGATCAGGAAGCAGGAAATACTTTGACATTGGAAAGATCAGCTGCAAGTGTTGGACTTCAGCTTCCAAAACCTTACAATGATTAAGATCACAATGCCTTTTGTAGATGTCTTTAGGGATTTTATCCTGCATGGACCTATTTGAAGTTCTCTTCTATTTTGTTTATTACCTATTCAAAGTATAAAAAACATGCTCATAAAATTTTAATCTACAGGGATATGAGCTTGGAAGCGGGTGCCACCTGTAAAAAAAAACACTCAACTTTAACGAACATAAAGCCATACTTCACGAAAAATTTAAGTTATACTCGATATTGTGAGGAACATAGTAGATAGGTTTGGATGCCAGTGATCATCTGAGTCCGACAGTGATGAAACTACACTATTCATTGGCCAGTAATATACATAGTTGTCTGGTAGAATTACAGTGACATAGTTGGCCATATTGTTTTTGGAAAATTTATCAGTTTGGTGCCAAATACACTATTCATTGGCCAAAATACAAAGGCGCCAAATAGAAATCACTGATAACAATCTTGTAAGGAAAAGTGACGCTACATATTTAGTTGTCGATGCATGCAACAAGGTCTATTACGTTACAATATTCGAGATTGTGAGGAATAGAATAGATAGGTCTGGATGCCAGTGATCATCTCAGTTTAACAACGATGCCCCTACACTATTCATTGGCCAATAATATACCTAGTTGTCTGGTAAAATATCAGTGACATAGTTTTTCATCAGTTTGGTGCCAAATACACTATTCATTGGCCAAAATACAAAGGCGCCAAATACAAATTATTGATAAAAATCTACACTATCAAGTTCCTCATCCTTTGAAAGATAGCAAATTAATCTCGCTCATGCAGTATCGTTTAGCAGTGAGTCGATATGGTTATAATTGCATACCTGTTCGTGTATTAGAATGTTATTTGAAACTGGAAGTGATGAGAATGAAACAAGGGACGCCAATGCTGAGAATGAAACCGGGGATTTGAAACTGGAAGTGATGAGAATGAGACGCCAATGCTGAAAATGAAACCGGGGAGGAGGAGGGGAATGAGAGGAGGAGGCTTGCAAGGGACGCCACCCTTCATTCAATGCTCGAGGGGATATCCACCTGCAACACGCTGGAGCAACGAGATCAACGAAACTAAGAACAGAGGGCGTTGTGAGCCCGAGCAGGACGAATCTTGGAGTGGGTTGACGGTGAAAAGCTCATTCCATGAGATGGGGTCGAGGTGCCGTAGCCTACGCAGAAAATAATTGATAATTTTGATTTTTATAAAATAATAAAATATTATTTTTAAAATATGTAATATTATATAATTTTATTTTTATTTTTAAATTGATTATAAAAAAATATAGAAGTGACAATCAGGTCTGGAATTTGATGGGCTACAGCCCATCTTTGGTTTCCCAACTTGTATTTGACACGAGGTTATAAAAATTACATGTCATTATTGACTTGCACTAAAATTATCAACTTTTCAAATTGACCTGTACGCACCTAAAGTACTCGTCAAAAACTTTTATAGGTATTAGGATTACTTGGGTATGCAATATAGCTTATAGGTATTAGGATTACCTGCATATAATATAGGGCAAAGAATAGGCTCGAGATTTGGAGGCTAGAGGTTGGGTTATAGTCAAGGAAGTAGTTGTATAGGAGTAAATGTCAATGGCTATCTCAACAACATCTTGCCCTCTGACCAGAATCCATTCAAAAACTTCTGGATTTGTTTGGTGATGCAGGAACATCGTCAACATCAAGCGAGCGTGGGGGGCAAGTGCCACACATTTTGAGCATATGTTAAATTGTTTCAACTTTTTGAATAGTGGATGTGCCAAACTTAAATGTGATAGTTAAGGAGAGGCGTACTTATGCATTGTATAGGACCTTAAGCCATATGCTCTCGTCCTTAGTAGGTAGGAGGCATTTAAGATAGTTAATGCAGGTAGATAGAATTTAATTTTAGATTAGACAATTTGTAGAGCGCAAGAGGGAAACGGGATATAGACACCCTCATTGTGCATTGTAAAATAATTCTGAGGGAGGAAGAGCAAGAGCATGCAAAGAGCTGTGTAGGAACACCCATGTACAGATATTTGGATTAATAGAAGAGGTTGATTCAAATTCATGGTTTGTGTTGTTCTTTGTGTATTGATGTTGAATGGTATGCTCATGAATGTTTACTTCCTATTATTCATTTGCTTTATATGCTATGCATGAATGATTTCTTGCTGAGTGTTTGAAACCTAAGAAAATGAAGTAGGAGAAATGAGTTCCAATTGTTTCTCTATCTGAGCAAGGAGTGCAGTTGAAGTTGTCTGCAAGGAGTGCGTTGACAGAGAGTTTAGATAGGTAGCATTTGTTCTCATCTCCGCAGAAGTGCAGTCGAGCACAGGAGCCGTGCAAGGAGTGTGTAGGCGAAGAAAAGTCTTAGGGTTGCGAACCTGAGTAAGGTGTGAGAGACTGCTGCTGCAGGAGTGCACAGAGTYGAAGATATTCAGCACTTGGAAGTGTGATGAGAGTTGCCGCAAGGAGTGCGTGCAAAAATCTTCTGTAAGACTCAGAGTCGTGAGAAAGTTCAGGAGGGATAAATCCTTTGAAGCTATTGAAGATAGCATAAGGAGCTGGAGCATATCGAGTGACTCAAGGTGTCRGAGTTTTGTGTCACAGGTGGTTAAGTCCGGGAAGGAGTCCTTGGTTCACTTCGTGAACGTATCGAGGAGGAGAAGATAGACGGTCAGGATCTTGTGGAGAGGATTTGTGAAATCCCGCCAGCCGTCAGATCTGCCAGAGAAGTAAGGAGGATACGGTTACGTCCGGAGTTTAATCTCTAGGGATTGTGAGCCGTTGGATCATCAAATGGTTACCTGTCAACCATCCGTTGATAATAGTTGTGCAGGGTTTAAATCTTTGTGAGTAGAGTGCAAACCCCGAGAAACATCGGGATTCGGGAAATTGGGAATCCCGTGGACCAAAGATCGGGCAAATCCATCGTGGAAATCCCGACAAGCTCAGAGCCATCCATCTGTTGGGATAGGTGGCAGGAATCAGGAGTCATCGGTATATCGGGGATTCAGAAGTCAAGAGCCCGAGACCTCTTGAGTTTCGAAATAGCCAAGGGATCATAGCCATGGATCTCGAGAAGGACACGTGTCGTGTGATCACTCCACTGGGCATTCGGTCATCGGGCTCATATAGGTGTGTGGTTTTGATTTTTCATTTGGCGAAGTCCGAGGTTCTATCTGAACCGCCCATCATTCGGGACGCACGTCAGGAGATCTGAAGAAGTTGGGGTTAGATGTTTCGGAGGTCCTGAGGACAGGATACTCTTGCAACTTGGAATCGCGATACGCGATATCCCGACAGCTAAAGGGAATAGTGTAGGTCACAGCGGAGTAGGCGAGTGGACAGGTGGCACATCTCATCGGGATCTCGTAGAGAGAAGCCCCGAAATATTGACATTAGGATTCGCGATCCCGTGAAATCCGAAGTCTCGACGAAATAAGGGGTTGTCGAAAAGTCAAAAGCCGCAAGCTCATCGGAGTTTCGGCATATCGTGAGTCGSGAGTCGGAGAAACGAAGTGCTTGATATTGCGAGTGGCGAAATCGCGATAAGGAAAGTCCYGATAGGAAACAAGAAGAGGTCAGCGTTGACTTGTGTCGAAGTTTGGGGTTTTGAGAATCCAACGCTCGACCATCGACCTCGCGATACCGCGAAGTCCAATCTCCCGATTGAAATGAGGGGGATTGAGCGATAGTTTTGTGGGTCCAGATTTCCCGATAGGGAAATAGAGGAACAATTGAGTTCTTTGGGCCATGGTTAAAGGGAAGATCCTATGAGCGGACGTGCGTTGAGGAAGCGCACCTGCATCAAGTGGTATCAGAGCATTGAAAGAGTTTTTGCTTTCTATAGCAGAGAAGGGAAGGATTCACCATGCTGCCAAGGAGAAGGGATAGGCAATCACCCGACCTAGAGGAAAGGGAAAACCCGAGAAGAAGGGGTAGGAAATTGCAGAATCCAGAAATGGAGAGAGAAATGCGTGATCTACGAGCAAGACTCGAAGACATGGAGACAACACAAAGACACACAGTTGGTGTTGGGGATCTTAGTGATTCCGAAAGTGAAGTTGAAGCTGAACGTGAAGAAGAAGTTGCAGTCGAGGATGCAGCAAATGAACGTTTAATCAAAGCTATTGCAAGGATGGGTGCAAAAGCAAAGATGGACATTCCAATTTATGAGGGAAACTTGGATGCAGAAGAGATTCGAGATTGGATTAGATCTCTTGACACATACTTCGACTATGAAGATATTAAAGAAGATAAGAAGGTCAGGCATGCTGTCACGAGGTTAAAAGGACATACATCATTGTGGTGGGATGAGCTACAAGCTGACAGACGCTGCAAGGGCAAGCAAAAGATCAAAAGCTGGGACAGGATGATTGCGAAGATGAAAGCGAAATTCATCCCCAGGGACTATCAAATTTCTCTGTTCAGGAGAATGCAGAACCTGAGACAGAAGATGATGACAGTGAAAGAATACACTGAGGAATTCTACAGACTGAACATCAGAGCAGGTCATCGGGAGAGCAATGATGAGAAAGTTGCCGGATACATGAATGGTCTGAGATACGACATTCAGGATGAGATGAGCATGGTAACCATCCGAACGGTGGAGGATGCTTATCAAATGGCTCTGAAAGCTGAAGAGAAGATGAGCTGAAAGCAAGGTCAAAGGGGCCGAGGCAGAAGTCAGCCTAGAGGGAAAATGGTTGCCCAAGAGAAATATCAGAAGCTGAAGGAAGACTGGAAGAAACCTCTGACTCACACAGAGAGAGGTGGAACCTCACAGCGAGGGCAACAATATGTTGAATAGAGAGGACAACATGTTGAGCAAAGAGGAGGATATGCTGACAATAATACTTTTCCTCGTACTAGAGGTAGAGGAAGAGGAAGAGGTGGAGTCATTACATGTTTCACATGTGGAAATAATGGGCACAAGTCTTCTGAGTGTCCAGATAAAAAGAAAGATGGAGGAGAAGCTCACGTCACCGAAGCACAGAGGTGAGATGTTGAGGCGGAAGACGCTGAAGGTGGAAGGTCGCTGATGATGCAGAAAATTCTCTTAACACCAGAGAAGGAGGTGGAGAGCTCAGTCCAAAGGACCAGACTTTTTAGGACTGCTTGCAAGACCAAGGACAGGGTGTGCAAGGTCATTATAGACAGCAGTAGCACAGATAATCTCGTTTTGACCGAGATGGTAGAAAAGCTGGAGCTGGAGACGACTGATCATCCGAGCCCATACAGAGTTTCGTGGCTACAGAAAGGACACCAGGTAACTGTCACTAAACAGTGTTTAGTTGAATTTAAGATAGGAGGATATAATGATAAGATCTTATGTGATGTTATTCCTATGGATGTTTTTCATCTATTGCTGGGTAGACCGTGGCAATATGATAGAAATGTGATTCATGATGGGAGGATGAATACATATACCTTAGAAAAGAATGGGAGGACTCATATGTTACTTCCAATTAAGGATAAGGAAGTGAGACCGGAAGTAAGCAACACAGTACTGCTCATGAGTGGGAAAGAACTTCTTACAGAGGTTAAGAAGAAGGAAGATCCACAGTTCATTGTGGTCAGAAAATCGAGGATTGTTCTGACTAGCACAAGGGTAGATGATTTGCCAGGGGAAGTTCAGGAACTGCTGGAAGAGTTCGCTGACATTGTAGTGGACGAATTACCTCGTTCGTTGCCATCGATGAGAAGTGTGAGTCATCATATCGATCTCATACCAGGAGCCATTTTACCAAATAAAGCCGCATACAGATTGACGCCGCAAGAGAATGAAGAGGTCAAAAGATAAGTCTAGGAGTTGTTGGACAAAGGTTTGGTCAGGGAAAGCTTGAGTCTGTGTGCTGTTCCAACAATACTCAGTCCAAAGAAAGACGGGGGATAGAGGATGTGTACCGACTCAAGGGCGATTAACAAGATAACAATCAAGTACAAATTTCCATTGCCAAGGATGGATTATTTAATGGATTGCTTAAGTGGAGCAAAATATTTTTCAAAGATTGATTTGAAAAGCGGATATCATCAGATTTGCATGAGAGAAGGTGATGAGTGGAAGATATCATTCAAAACAAATGAAGGGCTGTATGAATGGCTTGTTATGCCGTTTGGCTTAACCAATGCACCAAGTACCTTCATGAGGTTGATGAACGAAGTCCTGAAGGAGTTCATCGAGAAATTTTTCATTGTGTATTTGGATGACATACTGATCTACAGTAGATCAGTGGGTGAACACTTAAAGCATTTGGCTATAGTGATGCAGAGGTTACAGCAGGAGAAGTTGTTGATAAACATGAAGAAATCCTCATTTATGAAGACAGAGCTCATTTACTTGGGATTTGTTATTTCGGAAAATGAATTGAGGATGGATCTAGATAAGGTGGAGGTGATTAAGAATTGGCCATCACCGAGGAACATATTTGAGGTGAGAAGTTTTCATGGGTTGGCTAGTTTCTACCGAAAGTTCATCTGGAATTTCAGTGGAATTAGTGCAGCAATGATGGATACAGTGAAGAAAAGACATAAATCTTTTCACTGGATAGAAGAAGTTGAGAAGAGTTTCAATCTCTTGAAACAGAAGATCACAGAGCAACCAATTTTGGTATTGCCGGATTTCCAGAAGACATTTCAGGTAAAGTGCGATGCAAGTGGATTTGCGATAGGAGCGGTCTTGAGTCAAGATGACAGGCCAATTGCATATTTCAGCGAGAAGCCGAATGAAGTGAAAGTGAAGTACTCCACATATGACAAGGAATTTTATGCCATCATTCAGGCATTGAAAAAGTGGAGGCACTATTTGATTCCAAAGGAATTTGTTTTGTATAGTGATAACCATGCATTACAGCTTGTCACTCAACAGGAGAAGTTGAATCAGAGGCATGTTAAGTGGGTTGAATACATGCAAAATGTTACATTTGTGATTAAACATATTTCTGGTACTATTAACAAAGTTGTTGATGCTTTGAGCAGGAAGTGTTTGCTGTTGCAGGAATTCAAAGTCAAAACATTGGGTTTTGATGATCTCAAAGACATGTACGCAAATGGTCCAGACTTCAAGGAAGCGTATGAAGTAGCTGAGAATCTAGTTCTCAGAGATAGAAGCCAGTGGGCCGAATACATGATCCAGGAAGGATTGTTGTTTAAAGGCAATTAGCTGTGTATTCCAAATTGTTCCATGAGGGAGAACTTGCTGAAGGAGAAACACAGTGGAGGATTGGTCGGACACTTCGGTCATGACAAGACATTCACAAAGATGAGAGAATCATACTTTTGGCCAGGGATGAGATCAGAGGTCAAGAGATTTGTAGACAGATGCAGAATTTGCCAGCATTCGAAGGGGAGGAAGCAAAATGTGGGTTTTTATCAACCATTGCCCATACCTAAAAGGTTGTGGGATGCGATTAGCATGGATTTTGTATTAGGGTTTCCAAGAACACAAAGAGGTTGTGATTCAATCTTTGTGGTGGTGGATAGATTTTCCAAGATGGAACATATTATCCCATGTCAGAAGACCAGTGACGCGAATCACATTGCGAACCTGTTTTTCAAAGAAGTCATTCGACTTCACGGCTTGCCAAGGAGTATAGTTTCGGATAGGGATACAAAGTTCGTGGGACATTTCTGGAGGACATTATGGAAGAAGCTGGGGACTAACTTGACGTTTAGTTCAGCTTATCATCCTTAGATGGATGGACAAACGAAAGTACTGAACAGAAGTCTGGGAGACTTGCTGAGAGGCCTGGTGGCAGAACACCACAGCCAGTGGGACAACATATTACCACAGGGAGAGTTTGCGTATAATGACTCAGTAAACAAGAGAACAGGTCAGAGTCCTTTTTAGATTGTTTATGGCATGCAGCCAAGGGGGATTTCTAAATTGAGAGATTCAGAACAGACTGCGACTAGGAGCGCTAGTGCAGAAGAATTCTTTGAGGCGATGAAAGAACTTCACAGCCAGGTGAAGAAGCGACTGCAGAATTCAAGTCAGGGATATAAACGAAGAGCCGATTAGCATAGAAGACAACTTCAGTTTGAGGTTGGTGACTTGATTCTGGCACATTTGAGAAAAGAAAGGTTCCCGAGAGGAACGTATAATAAACTGAAGATGAAGAAGATCGGACCCTGCAAGGTCTTGAAGAAAATTGGAGAAAATGCTTATGAGATTGAATTACCTGATGGGATCGGAATTTCTCCGATATTCAATGTATCATATTTATACCCATACAAAGTTGGGGAAGCAGGAACAAATGATGAACAGTCAGAGGTTCAGTGGCAAAAGCAGATGCCAGTTGCAGAGAAGCCACAGATGGAGTGCATATTGGATAAACGAGTATGTAAGAAGACCAGAAGAAAGCAATACTTTGAATATTTGGTCAAGTGGAAGGACCATCCGGTTGAAGATGCCAGCTGGGAGAATGAAGCAGAGATTCAGAAGCATGGACAGACCGTGCAAAAGCTCATGGACAGGAGCCCATGAAAATTTTCAAGCGAGGGAGTATGATGCAGGAGCATCGTCAACATCAAGCGAGCGTGGGGGCAAGCTCCACACATTTTGAGCATATGTTAAATTGTTTCAACTTTTTGAATAGTGGATGCGCCAAACTTAAATGTGATAGTTAAGGAGAGGCATACATATGCATTGTATAGGACCTTGAGCCATATGCTCTCGTCCTTAGTAGGTAGGAGGCATTTAAGATAGTTAATGCAGGTAGATAGAATTTAATTCTAGATTAGACATTTTGTAGAGTGCAAGAGGGAAACGGGATATAGACACCCTCATTGTGCATTGTAAAATAATTCTGAGGGAGGAAGAGCAAGAGCATGAAGAGAGATGTGTAAGAACACCCATGTACAAATATTTGGATTAATAGAAGAGGTTGATTCAAATTTATGGTTTGTGTTGTTCTCTGTGTATTGATGTTAAATGGTATGCTCATGAATGTTTACTTCCTGTTATGCATTTGATTTATATTCTATGCATGAATGATTTCTTGTTGAGTGTTTGAAACCTGAGAAAAGGAAGTAGGAGAAATGAGTTCCAATTGTTTCTCTATCTGAGCAAGGATTCCTGTAAGGAGTGGAGTTGAAGTTGTCCGCAAGGAGTGCGTTGACAGAGGGTTCAGATAGGTAGCATTTGTTCTCATCTTCGCAGAAGTGCAGTCGAGCACAGGAGCCGTGCAAGGAGTGCGCAGGCAAAGAAAAGTCTCAGGGTTGCGAACCTGAGTAAGGTGTGAGAGACTGCTGCTGCAGGAGCGCACAGAGTCGAAGATATTCAGCACTTGGAAGTGTCATGAGAGTTGATGCAAGGAGTGCGTGCAAAAATCTTCTCTGAGAATCAGAGTCGTGAGAAAGTTCAGGAGGGATAAATCCTTTGAAGCTATTGAAGGTAGCATAAGGAGCTGGAGCATATCGAGTGACTCAAGGTGTCGGAGTTTTGTGTCACAGGTGGTTAAGTCCGGGAAGGAGTCCTTGGTTCACTTCGTGAACGTATCGAGGAGGAGAAGATAGATGGTCAGGATCTTGTGGAGAGGATTTGCGAAATCCCGCCAGTCGTCAGATCTGCCAGAGAAGTAAGAAGGATACGGTTATGTCCGGAGTTTAAGCTCTAGGGATTGTGAGCCGTTGGATCGTCAAACGGTTACCCATCAACCATCCGTTGACAGGAGTTGTGCAGGGTTTAAATCTTTGTGAGTAGAGTGGAAACCCTGAGAAGCATCGGGACATTGAGGCATCAGGGTTCGGGAAATCGGGAATCCCGTGGACCAAAGATCGGGCAAATCCATCATGGAAATCTCGACAAGCTCAGAGCCGTCCATTTGTTGGGACAGGTGGCAGGAATTAGGAGTCATCGGTATATCGAGGATTCAGAAGTCAAGAGCCCGAGACCTCATGAGTTCCGAAACAGCGAGGGGATCATAGCCGTGGATCTCGAGAAGGACACGTGTCGTATGATCACTCCACTGGGCATTCGGTCATCTGGCTCATATAGGTGTGTGGTTTTGATTTTTCATTTGGCGAAGTCCAAGGTTCTATCTGAACTGCCCATCATTCGGGACGCGCGTTAGGAGATCTAAAGAAGTTGGGGTTCGACGTTTCGGAGGTCCTAAGCACAGGATACTCTTACAACTTGGAATCGTGATACGCGATATCCCGATAGCTAAAGGGAATAGTGTGGGTCACAGCAGAGTAGGTGAGTGGACAGGTGGCACATCTCATCGGGATCTCGCAGCAAGAAGCCCCGAAATATTGACCTTAGGATTCGCAATCCCACGAAATCCGATGTCCCGACAAGATAAGGGGTCGTCGAAAAATCAAAAGCCGCGAGCCCATCGGAGTTTCGGCATATCGTGAGTCAGGAGTCGGAGAAACGAAGTGCTTGATATCGCGAGTGGTGAAATCGCGATAAGGAAAGTCCCGATAGGAAACGGGAAGAGGTCATCCTTGACTTGTGTTGGAGTTCGGGGTTTTGAGAATCCAACGCTCGGCCATTGACCTCACGATACCGCGAAGTCCGATCTTCCGATTGAAACGAGGGGGATTGAGCGATAGTTCTGTGGGTGCAGATTTCCCGATAGGGAAATAGAGGAACAATTGAGTTCTTTGAGCCGTGGTTAAAGGGAAGATCCTGTGAGCGGACGTGCGTTGAGGAAGCGCACCTGCGTCATTTGGAGAAGCACCACTTCAAACCCTCATTTAGCATTAGCCAGCAGGTTGTCTATTCGAAGGATTTCTTTCTCATTTGTCCATAACAAGAAGCACGAGGATCTGAAAAATCATTGTACAAAGCCATTCTTTCACACCCGCTGGTGGTTAGACTCAGTTAGACCAATTTGACACTTATAAATCTGTATAAAACGTAAAATGACATGCATGAAAAACAAACGCCTTTCATCAAAAGTACACTTGGCATGCAAGGTAATTTTGAAATTCCAAACCTAGTGACAATCAATAGTAAAAAAAAGTTTTAAATGAATATTTAGTTTTGTTTTCGAGGAAAAGTTTTAATGTGATAGTGATTGATGGGCTAGGCATTAATTTCACTCCGACAACTATGGAAATTAGTAATGAATTGACTATATTCGACCATGCCACATATACTTCATTTTCATATTTCACATTAACATTTTCATTTAAATAAAAAAAAATTATAATAATTTTATAATTTTTATAATTTAAAATTAAATGATATTTAGTATGTATAATTATGTTAAATATTTTTATTTTTATTAATTAATAATATTATATAATATTAAATTAAGAATATAATTTAATTTTAAAATAATAGTATAAATTCATTTTAATAATAGATCTTAAGAGATTTGATATATCTAGATTTTTGATAGATCTAGATTTAAAATAGATATTGAATTAATACATTAATATTAAATTATTAAAAATATTAATATTATAAAAATATTGATATATTTTTTAATATATTAATATATTTATTTTTAAATATATTATATACTAAATAATTACTAATTCTTTAAAAAAAATTCAGAAACAAAATTTTAAAGAATTACAAGTAATCACTTACCCTCTTAAGATTGGATAGACCAATTCGGTTTTAGTGGACATTAATCATCATCATCATCATCATCATTACAATATATATATATATATATATATATATATATATATATATATATATATATATATATATATNATAAAGTTTTTATTTTAATATTATTTTAATGTGTTATATTACATGAACATTTTTCCCATGCTAAATTGTAAAGCATCTCTCAACTCAAATATAAAATTAATTTTAAAAATAAAATTTTAAATAATCTAAATATGTAAGTTTCCATAATTAATGATAATGTTAGAGGATTTTCTCAACAAAAATTGTATCTAAACCAAAAATACATTTTTTATCAAAAAAATTCTAACAAAATTTTAAATAATTTTAAAATACCAACTAACTACAAAACAATAAGATTAAGATGACAACTACACAATAATGAACACATAAAAAGTTGTTCTAATTTATACTAGCCATGCTAACCATTAAAATCGATCAAATCAAACAAAGGGTTTTCATAAATGGTTTAACATCGATCAAATCAAACAAAGGGTTTTCATAAATGGTTTAACTATAAGAATTGGTTTTATTTTTCATTTTTATTCATATTTAATGATAATAAATGCATTTTATTCATAGTTGTATCTAAACCTTTCTACTAAACATCTTTAATTGGGTGAATTGGGAATTTGGGAGATTTTGGGGAGCCCACACTAATCATGAAAAAATAAATCAATACCCTTGTTTATAGGAAGTATTTGTTCTATTGTGTTGTAGCTATTATTGCTATTAGCTAACCATATGATTGATTTTTATTGTATTTTTATATTATAAGAGTAGTACTATAAAGCTTTTTCCAATAAGAACAAGAATAATGTTTTAAATTTACAAAGATGTTTGAAATTTATATATGTAAAATTTAATTTTAAAAAGATATTAAAATTTTATATATGTATTATGTTTCTCATTTTCTAATAAAATTTTTATGGATATTAAAGTTTCATTATTGTATTAAATGTATTTAAATAATTATTAGCACAAATTAGATTATTAATTTTGAAATTGTAATTGTTATAGTATAAGCAATATTGTCCTCCATTAACCTTCAATTTTATTGAAATAAAATTTAAAATATATCAATCTCTTCATACATTATAATTTAAAATATTTTTTTTAATATATATGACCATCTTTTCCTATAAATTTGAGAAAACTTAACGTTCCCAATGTCCGATGACTTTCCATAAACTTGTGCAACATAGATTTTATTATTACTCTCGATTAGAAGAGAATTTTTATATTAATTTAAAATATTGCACTAAGTTTTGTAATGGTTATAATTTTTTAAATATATTTTAAAATTTTGATTTTTGATTCGTTATAAATTTGATTTGACAACATAAGCTTAATTTAAAATCCTTGCTTATCGTGTACGGTTTGCAAAGAACAGCTCTGTAATCCAAGGTCTCGGTCTCCTCTACGGCTCTGCAATCCCAGATCACCACTGCTAAAAAATTTTAATTAGGTTTTAATAATAAAAATATTGTTGGGTTATTAACTACTCTCAATGCGAAAAGCAGAAATGATGATCGATCTCTCAGACTTTATATTTTTTTTTGTAACGTAAGTCAAACGAACCAACTTTAAAATGACGGAATATCATTTTTGAAAAAGCCCTGATCACTTCTTTAATTGTGTCTCGATGGCATCTTTAAAATCACGTGGATGACATCGTATAAAATTTCCCGAAGACAATTTTGAATCGTAAACTGTTTTGGAAATATTGAATTCACGAGATGCCAAAATAAAAAGCTAAAAACAGTTTTAAAAGTACCGTTGGCAAAGCCACCGGCATCATTTCAAATTTGATTGTACTAACAAAATATGAAATGACGAAATTTCAAAGTCGGAAGCTTCCAAGTGGATAGGAAGAGGAACCGGCCCTGCAACTTCATAGAAAATATCCAGACTGATTTACATCTATGTAGTTAGTTATGATTTTAGTTACGTAGAAAGAGTGTGGATTGGACGACCTGGGATTGCGCCATGATGAAAGAGTAAAATCACATTTCTTATCTGCCATAATTATGGGAGCAATTAGAATCTTTTCTTTTTCTATGAGAAATTGTTTCGCACTTTATAAAATTTAGTCGGGGTTAGATATCATTATTGTTTTTTTCTAAGAGGTTACAAATTCAGTATGTATATCTCTTTAGATTTTATCCATTAAATTATTAGGCTTATCCATTAAATTACCACACCATACCAGTAGACCCTCAGCTCCAGATCTAATGGGAAAAGGGAAGCTGCCTGAAACTCAGACATTTTCTGAAGACTGGTTCCAAGAATGGAACATTGACAATCTATCTGTTGTTCAAATCAGACAAATGATAGATAGAATGTATATTTCTTATAAAATCATGTGTATGAAAGGAAAATCAGAAATAGAAGCATGAAAGTCTATTATTCAGTGCTTTACAGGCACATTAAGCAAATGGTGGGAAGTGATCTCTTCTCCTATTATAATTGCTAAGATTGAATCTGAAGTTCTTAGAGATGAACAAGGGGATATAGTATATCATACTGATGGAACTCCACATAATAATATGATAGGTGCTCTAACTACTGCAATTCTTGAGCACTGGTGTGGAACTGAATCAGAATTGGCAGATAAGCATGAATTAATCCTTATGAACATGAAGTGCAGAAAAATGTCCGAATATGAAGAATTCCATAAGGATTGGTCTGCAAGGATCTTTGAGGTTCAGGATAGCTAGAATCTTCTTTGGAAACAAGTATACTTGGCAGCCATACCAAGTAAATTTGTAAAATATTTGAAAATGCAGGAAGTGTCTAAACTCCCCTATGAGATGTATACATGGGGAGAAATCTACTCTCTTATCACCAAAGCCCTAATTGGACTCTGTGTAAATATGAAGGTCCAAAATTCGGTATCTAAGTTGTCTTATTTGCCTGACCAAAAATCTATCTGTGAAAAATATGGCCTTTATATCACAGACCCAGTAAGAAAGAAAAGAAAAAAGAGAAGAGAATTTCAGGGGAAGAAAAAGGAAAGAAATAAATATAGATACATGACCAAAACCCACTATTATGAGCCTGAGGATATAAAACTAAAAACTCATTCCTATCAGGCTAAACAACAAATACAATGTTGGATATGTGGAAAGTCTGGACATATTGCACATAATTGTCCAGAGAATATAGCCTCCAGAAAATCAAAGGGAAAGTTTTCCGAACAAAAGGCTAAAGAGGCACAAGAAAAGAGAAAATTAGCCTTAAGAATGCATTGTAAGAAATGTGGGGCTAATGATCATGAAACCAACCAGTGTCCATATCATCCTTTCCCTAAAAGAGAAGAAGTACATCTTCTTCATTAAGGATGTTGTTCAACTTCTGAAAGTACTTCTGAGTTCAATTATAGCTCAGAAGAAGAAATATTAATAAGTCAAAATTGCAATTGTAGAAATCCAAATTTTTGCTCATGTCCAAGCAGTACAGACATTTCTGAATCTAAATTAGAACCAGAAATAAGACAGAAGATAAAGGTTTGTATGCTTAGCAATACTGGAGATCAAGAAGCTCAAATGCTGGCACAAATTAAAGCTTTGCCAGAAGGAGACATGAAAAACTCGCTTCTTGAAACTTTTATAAAGACTGTCAAAACTGGACAAAGGGATAAAATTACTAAATCTTCTAAAAGAGAGCCTTTGTTCATAGACGCCTCTTTTGATAAAAATACTAAAATTTTTATCAAATATAATAGAGAAGCAAAGTTACAGAATACCTCTGTAACAGATTTGGCCAAAGAAATGCTTCTTTTGAAAAAAGAGGTTGTAGATTTAAAACAAAAAATCAAAAGAATAGAAGAGGAAGCTGAATTTAGCTTCAAAATTGATTCTTGGGCAAGGCAGGAGATCAAAGAAATAAGAGAAATATTGGATTCAATACCTCCTCCTTTAGAGGATGCTGTTTTTGAGAATCCAAACACAACAGCTCATTTACAAGGGCTAACAGCTATGAAAATCATGCCTATCCGATTCCAGAAATATCAGGTAAGAATCAAGTTGGAAATCAACGATGAAATCTTTAAATTGAATGCACTATTAGATACTGGTTCAGACATGAATCTAGTGCATAAAGACTTGATTCCTGCTAAGTACTAGTTTCCCAGCAATTGTTCTGCTATAGGACGAGGAAATGTAAATACAGATATGAATTTTGAAATTCCTAAAGGTATTTTGTTGTTTGATGAATACGCCTTAGGAATGAAATATTTGTTAACATATCTACCAGTAGATTACATCCTTGGAACATCATTTCTATCTGTAGTAGAGCCGCATGGTTCTTATCAAAGCTCTACAGGTGAACCAGGATACTTCATTACTCTGCCTAGTATAAATGGTTATCCTCCCAAGAGAAAAGAATTGCCTTTTATATTTGAGTCACATGCTCAAATTGCCTACTGTTCCAAGAGCATGGTTATTATAAACACTTGGGATGATTACAGAAATACTCCATCTACTGAGTATTTAGATGATAATACAGAATGGGAAACATATAAAGAACATTGGGTTCCTCAATGGCAGTTAAGATGTTCAGAGGGTGTAGAGTTTGGACTGTCAGGCTTCTCTAGGAATACCAGTATTCATGTAATTCCTCCACAGCATGTGATTGGTTAGATGCATCAAGCATCTACTATTTCATCTCGTCAAAAGCTAGTAGAAATGGGAGATCTTACCATAATCAGATCAGCCAAAAGAAACTAGTTCTACCAACAAACCCAAACATGGAAACAAACTCTAGCATGGAATTTTTTCTAGATTAACATAATGAGAACATTGTAATCATGGCCTAACCAAGATCCAAATGAAAGGTTATTTGAAATTAATTATTTTCAATATAAGGCCATGTGGTATAATGTTTGCCTATGGACAGATAGGTATAGGTATTACTACTGTATGATCAAATTCTTTGTGCCTTTTGTTACATTCCCAGAACCAGATTGGCTTTTAGACTGGTGGAAGAAATTCAGATTAAATCCAAGTAGCATACATCCCGATATAATTGAAACTGCTCACATGTTTCTGTTTCCACAAAGAAGGCTTTCAGGAAATGTTCGTGACCTTGAACAGTTTTCTGAAGCTGAATATAAAATGTTCTTCATTAGAGAAAGACATCCTTGGGTGATCTAAAACCAGATATGTTTTACAACAAGATGAAGAAAGTGACGAAGATCCTGAGATGTACAGAGAAGTATACACTCAGCATTGGGACCTAGATCGTTTTTGTCATTTCCATGATCAGCCAATGGAATAACAACAAAAGTCTTATTTTCCGACAAATAGCAATAGTCGGTTTTAGTGGGTTGACGTAACCAACTTCCACAGTGTAATCACATGTATTCATGTCTAAATGGCCGACAATGGTGCCATTCGGTTTTAGTGGGTTACCGTAATCAACATCCACTTTGTAACTATTTGTCCTTTTGTAATAATAAGCATCTTGGAAACTCGGAGCACTTCTTCGAATTTTGGCATGGTTTGACCTGCATTTCCAAGATTCTCTCTTTTATGGCATAATCTGTCTGTTCTCTGATTGGGGAATCTTGCACAACTACCCTGTCAGATCTACTATTCATGTGCTTTTACTTAGTGGAGAATAAAGGCTTTGATTTGGTCAAAGGATCTTGCATGATCTCTACCGCCAAATCCATAAAGCAAGATTTAGTGGGAGACATGTAGGGTCTCTTGTCATATCTAGTCTCTTCATCGAAATGATTCCTTCCTCCACAAATTTGCATATAAGGAGATGAGGAGCTCATTCTCGAGGAGGCAGTTCATAGTCAGTCAGTGTGTGAGTGAGTCCGAGTCTTCTAAGCTTCCCTCCTGTCTGAAGCCTTGAGTCATTCTCTTTGAGTCTATAAGTAAGTGTGTTGTGAGCAAATATGAGCATCCTGCTCAATTGTAATACCCTAGCATATTTTGCTTTGTGATTAATATAAAAGACTTCCGCAATATTGTGTAATGATATCTGATTTTTGTCTCTGTATTATGCACGTGTTATGATTCTCGATTCTATTTGTCCGTTATTGCACTCAGTGTTCCTTGAACGATTATGTGTCGAAGTTCACTCATCCAGAGATAAGGTTCTCGAAAGATGACTGTGAGGTTCTCTTAGGTCCTGAATAGCACTGGTAGTAAGTCCCGCTAGGCAAGGAGGCCGCTAAGGGTAGTAGTAGGTGTTGGGTTGTCCGACGGTTCATTAGCAGTCATGTGAAGGTTTACATAAGGCCGCAAAATCTTGATAGACTTCAAGTGGTGGGGTTCGCTAGGAGAGTCGAGGTGGCTATAAGCCAGATTGGTTCTACTGAGAGTCACAAGAAGCAGAAGGCTAGATAGAAGAAGAAAGCAGCACATGAGACAAAGCAATCTTCAAGCTTCGTTCTCCGACGGAGGAAGCCTCTGAAAAGAGGAGCAGTAGCTTACAAATGGTATCAGAGCCATGGACATCATTTCGAGCCAGGTATGATATCAGACCTTCGTTCTGATAAAATCTATTCGCTCTGTTTATTTTCTGTGTGATATATCTATTCTGTGTGTAATAAGAATCCAGAGCTGTATCAAGAGTCTCGGGTCCTTTAAAGGAAGGATTTCCACTCTTGTGACTCATTTTCGAAGCCGTATCAGAAGTCTCGGGCTCTTGAAAGACAAAGTTTCCACTTCTGCGACTTCCGGACAGAGTTACTTACACCAATACACTAATTTAATGTTTGGATTATTATTATTATTATTATTATTATTATTAATTCATATTTTAAAATTAGACATACAGAAGAAAATCCAACTAATATCATTTAATTTTAACATTTTCTTTTTTTTGAATTAAATTTTAAGCTCCATACCTAGTATATACCAGAGTATATTCACGTTAAGCATTCAAGTATGTACCCCAGCTAGAACCTAGCAACAATCCAAATGAAAGTTCAAGTGTTTATGAGCTGGGTTTGCGAGAGCGAAAACAGAGAAATGCAAATAAGAAGATGCTCAAAGTCAAATGTAGAGAAGAAAACAATGACTTCGAAATAGGGAAATGCAAATAAGAAATGCTACAGGAGTCGCTCGAACTTAAATGTAGAGCAGCCCAACTAATCACGTTACAAGGGTAGTGACTATAGGATATTGTCTCGTTCCATAATCAAAATCAAAACGCTTCAGGTGGAGTACTAATGCTATGCAACTGGATCCTGTTATGGGGAGAATTATCATACGTATTCTCTTGGTAATAATAGGATAAATTCACCCAGTACTAGTACTCAACATATTATTTGTTATTAAAATGGAGGAATAGACTCCTCAGAGCATTTTAGTGGAAAAATTGGGGTCTGCAATTTTCCTTAACCATTTTCATTCATTAAATGGAATTTTGGGGTTTAGATCATCTAGAACTTGTGCACACACCTTCTGCATTTATTTGTACACCCATACTTTTTCAAGGGTGAAAGTCATTTTTGGGATGGTAAGTTAAAGATATGTCTATGATTGATGATCATCATGGTATAAGTGGATTCCATGTCATGCTTTATTTCTCATATATATGGAGCTAGTCAAGTGTGGACGTTCAAAAAGATTCTACAAAGTTACTAATTTAGCAATGAGGATGCAGAAAACCCAACCCTAGAGGGTTATGGGGCTATGTTAAATATTGGCCAATAGGATGAGAAATGATTTGATTCTATAGAATTGTACTTGGTCCATAGTTTAGTAGAGTAACTAGGAATGAAGGGTTCCATTATTTAAAATTGTACTTATTTCATAGTTTAGCAGAGTAACTAAAAGTGGTATTTTGAGATCATAACAGAGGAAAACATTATTTTGTAGTAGTTTGTCATAATGTAAAAGACAACTCCATAGTGAGTATCTATTTCTTTGTATTTGCATTTGCATAACTTAAGAAAAGAGAGAATAACATAGGTCTCACCTTCTATCTTTTTCCAAATATATCTTGCATTCACTTGTGTGGATGGTGTGTTCTTTTTCTCATTTCTTTCTTTTTTTGTATTTGCATTTCAATAATTGAAGAAAAGAGACAATAGCATAGACCTCACCTTCTAGATTTGACATCATAATGCTACAAATCATTATAAAATTAGTTAAATAACATATAATATTATGTCTCACAAATACAATTGTTAGGTAGCATGTAATATTATGTCTACAATATACCATTAGTCATGAGAACTCCACAACGCCACCTTAACATCCAACAACACTTTTATTGACACTCACTTTAATTGATTGACATGTAATCGAGCATCACCTTTCATAGATAACATGTAATCATTTACTACCTTTGTTTGATGCATTGTTGAGGGCTCTAAATGTAATATGTAGGAATGAAGCAAGAGCCATGTTCCTAGGAGGTTAAGTCATGCCCAACAACATCATAGCTTGAAAAAATAAGCTCAAAACAAAAAATCATAGGCTATGTGGTTCACTCGAGCAAGTTGCCAAACAAACTAAGGGGTGATTACTCGTAGATTTCAATCAATCAGTTGTTGTATTTGTTGTACCTAGTTAATTATCATAAAAAGTTGCAAGACCTTTTCTAATAGAATCCCTTATTCATTGGGATCCATCTAGTTATTCGGTCAATATGCTTGAAAACTATAAAAAAAGGCTCGTCCATGGAAACCTCCACCTCCTTTTATTCATTGATTGAGCAGAGCGTTATGGTTTTTGTATCCATAAACTAGCTTTCCTTTATAATTTCTTCCTAACCAAAAGGTACTTTTATTTCTTATGCGACTATAACTGGGACTCTCATGCATGAAGCAAAGTGGTATGTTTTGGTCATGCTTGAAGAAAAGTGGCAACATCGACCATCATGTCAACGATGAAGTTAAGTGGAAGCATGGGACTATCACAATCCTTTAATATTTCTTAATTTTTAAAATTTTGTGTTATTGTGAAGATGATAATTGCGCTAAGTGTTTCAAGATCAATGTCTTTATAACCCTTTATTCGAGACTTTAAATGAACTCTACATGCATTTGTTGTTGATGACTTCACTATTGTCATTTTGTCTAAGGACTATCATTTCTATAGATATATAGATATAAACTCAATGGATTTTCCCGGATGGTTGGGTGATGTGATTATTATGAATGAGGTCTCGGAGTCAAATCTCTAACCAATTATTGTTTCTCGATGAGATTGTTGAGCCTCACTCGATGTTCCCACAAGGTTAGACCAGTGATCACTGTTAACTTTGAGTGATTGTTCAAGATACTTTTATAATGAATTTGAATATGGTATAAAAATATGAAATATACAAAATTGAGTTACCATGAAAATGGGTGTCTATTTCTAGACATGAATTTTTTAAATTTTCTATTGATTTTTTTTCATTTTTTTTTTTATTTCTACAAATTTTTAATTTGACCAATCTGAAAAAGTTGTATATTTTAAACATGTAATTTAATTTTGATTTAAAAGTAAAATACAAAAATAACCTTTGGAAGAGTTCTGTAATATAAATTTTCCATATTTTTTTACTCTGTATTATTGCATATATTGATTTTTCATTTTACTGAAGCATTATGTCATCTGAAAAAATTGCAAACCTTTTTTTATAAAATTAATTAAAAATACTAAAAAATGATTAAATTGAATACAATTTGTATCAAATGAAATTCCATTCAACTTTTAAAATGTTGGTATTAGTTCTAAAACTGGACTAACAATATTTGAAGGAGTCTGCTCTTACACAAGTTGGTTGGGTTAAGCTGTAGAGAAGTGACAATTTTTTTAAAAGTACCATCTCTACAGGTTTTTGGTCGAACTAATAGTTCGATCGATAGTTGTTGTTTTTTCGGTAGAAAGTTAGTTTAAACAGAGTAAACTAACTTTCAGACAAAAGAGACTAATGTTCGGCCAAAAGTTGAAATTAGAAACATCCGTTGGCCAGAAAAAATAAGGGGACACGATGTTTCGGCATGGAACATGACGTTTGGCTCGAAAAAATATAAAATCTTTCACTCGAAATCATATTATTACATTTTTTAACACACTCATTCTACATTCTCTCTATTTTTTAGGATTTAGAACAACATTTTAGCTATTTTCACTTATTGGAGAAACATTTCTAAATTGAATATTTTTCAACAATATTTTTTGAAGTTTGGGTTTTCATAAACTCTTTTTGGAAGGTAAATTTTCTTAAACTATTCATTTCAAAGTCAATGTCATTTTTGAATAATATTTTTGATGAGGAAGATTAGGTTTTGAAGCTCAATTTTTTTTAATGTGTTTAAAATTAATTATTTATCATAAATTTATCTTAAAGCAACTTGGTTTATTGAACAATTTTTTCCAAGTTTTTTAAGATATGATTTTAAAATTAATCTTTTTATTTATTTTAAAAAATATTTATTGAGCTATGACTTTTGATGTTTGAAATTATATCTTTTTTTTTATAAAATGTTGATATTTTTAAAACCTTTTCATATTGAATAATCGTGGGAAACGAAAGGGAGTGCAAGAGAAAATATGATCACAGTTGAGATGATAAGTTCATCATAATGACTTATCAAAATAGTATTATAGAAGAAAGAAACAAGAACGTGCAAATATTGAAGGAACAAGTGATGATAATGTAATTAGAGATTTACATTTTGATGGTCAACAAGAATAAATAGAACTAGGTACATGCATACATATTATATATATAATGTTTAGTATTTCCAAAAAAATAGTCTAATAATTGATTGTAATTTGATTTTTTTTTTTTCGAAAACCAGAAATAGATTTGCTTCATAACATTGATGAAGTCGTTGAAGCTGAAAATGAAGTAGAAGTCCAACCCCCCCCACACACATATATGCAAGATTTCAACACTTGTAGATTTTAATTAATTTATGATTCCCATTTAGTTTTATAATGAATGTAATTTAAATAAATGTATATTTTTTATACAACATTTATTTGAAATGTTTATTTTTACAATTTAGAACATTGAATTTGGATGTTGACTTCAAGTGTTTTTAAATTTAATCGATTTAATTTATTGATTTAAATTATATTGAAATTGATGCAGGAGATATCAACATTGATGATGAAATGTTAAAAAAATGTTGATACTCAGAAATTTGGGGACAAAAAATTTCACCATTATATATGATATCTTGTTGAAAAGATTTATGATAATCATTTTAAAGATGAATCAATAGAAACACAAGATCAAATTTTGAGATGTTTGATAAGGTAAAAAAAATCAAAAGAAGCTACATTATTATTGGGTATTCAAAAAATGAGAAAAGATAGAAAAGTGAAAGAGATTGTCTTCGAAAATATAAGAGATGTTTTAAAATATTTTGGAAAGTCTAGAAGAAAATATGTCAGTGTTGCATGTAGAGTAATACAAACAACAGTTGTTTCATCTACCAATGTTAGAAATCGTTTTACAAAACAAATGACAAAAATGATGGGAACCTCAAGAAAAACACTATAAAAATAAAACAAAAATAAAATCGAATGCAAATAGATGCAAATGATGAACTTGCTTGTTGTACGGTTATTTGTAGACACCCTTACAAAGATAGAGTTGCAGAAGTTGATAAAACTAATTCCCATGAATATTGGTTGGAAAATTCTCGTGTTTCAGCAAGAGTAAGGGATGTGTTACGATGAAGAATTGCACGAAGACAATATGAAGAGAATCCAAAAGATATATTGAAAATGACACAAATAGAATTGTTCAATAAGTTCAAAGAGAAATACATAAGAGTTAAAATGTCCATCAATACATTTGTGCAACAAAAACCCTTGTATGTTAAACCCATCATTGTTCATAACACTTATTGTTGTCGTTATTATGTGGAATTTGAGTTATATTACGACACTTTTATTGATTTTGGTAAAATGTTTAGGGAAATTTCACCTCCTCCTTTCACAATTCATGAATTTATATCTCAAATTCTATATGAAATAGAAGGTGTTAAATTATTTAATAAAAAAATTGTGTTGATGGAAAGAAATGTGGTCACTATGGAAATCTAGCTTTGTTTCTTTCCAAATATTATTATGATATCAATGATCAATCCTTGTCCAATATAACAATGAACTGGAAGAGATATGAATATGGAAATGTTATTGCACCAAATTCTTTAATTGTTATTTCCAAGTGAATTGATTTGAAAGAGGATAAGATATTTGTGATATATTTTTTGAAGAAGTTTGAAAACAAAATTTGTAAATTCAACAAAATTCACATAGAGCTCAATGGTAATAGCTACAATTCCAACAATCTCGTGAAGTTTTTCCACCTGGGACAATTTTGTCAGTGGTTGATTTTGTAGAGAATTATACATTCGCTGCACAAAGAGAATTACAGAGTGAATATGATGACTCTGAATTAGTCTTTATACTTTTCCACATTCTATATAGAAATGCACAACAAAGTGTTGATAACATAGAAAACACCAGTGATAATCGACATGCTATTAAGGAATATTACTTTTGTATAAGTGATGATTGTACACATGATACTCATTTTGTACAATTTTTTTTTTTTTTTTTTACAATATGATACCTCGAAAGCCCATGGGATTGAATACAATCAAAATTGGATATGGTCAGATGGATGTGCAGGTCAATTCAAATCTTCACGATCATTCTATTGTTTGTGTCATCTTCATAAGAAATAAAACATTAAATATTGTTGGAATTTCTTCAAGACCGATCATGGGAAATGAGAGAATGATGGTGCAGGGACATGTTTAAAACAAACAGTTTGAAGGTATCAGATGAGCCATTCGACTTATCGATTTGAATCTATTAATCAAGTTGTTGAATTGTGCCAAACAACTCTAATCCATGAACATAATTTGTCAAAGGATGTGCGCAGGTGCGTGTATGTATAAATCTTGTATATGTATGAAAGTTATTGATTAAAATCAATAATTTTTTTTCATAACTACCATATATATTGACATTATTTACTTTTAATAAATTATTCTTGATCTGTGCAGTTATTTTTGGAATATTGGAATCTGATATGTAGATAGATCGATCCGATATGAAGCCAGTACAATACATGGGACTCGAAAATTGCATTCAATTAAAAAAAAATCCTATTAAAATATCTATGTGTTTGATAAAAGAAATGCATCTTGTTTTTGTTCATTTTTCATAGATGACACAAAATCCGATGAGATTTGTGAAAACGAAATGGACAAATATGTTAAATCCCGAGAACATACATAAATTAATACAAAGGGGGAAATGCTACTTGCAAACTTAGAGGAGATGGATTCAAATGAAACTATAGTGTCAATTGATGGTGATAGAGTTTATTATCTTGTTAGAGAAGATCAAATGAACTATACAATTCTTCATTTTTTTTTTATGTTTAAACAATATATATAAACGTGTACATGTCTAGATATAAAATATATAAAAATTATAATTTAAATAGTATGTATAATTGTGCATGTCTATCTAACGATTTGTTTGTTGGCATATGGGGATTTATTTGCAGGAGATGTATTTGTTGTAGTTTCACCTATAGGCAATGATCAACACGTTAAATATTATTTGATGTGGTGCACATAAATAAAGACGGGTTATTGGAAGATTATAATGATAACAATTTTATATATGAAAGGGGATCCATCATATTGAATGGCTATTTTTTTCAAGAAACTCATGAAACTGAAAGTCATGTTCACTTTCAATATTATCAGTTAGATGTCTAAGCCATAAATATATTCATTTGGTATGTGCAGTGCACACAAATTTAGTATAGGTTAAGTCAAAGAAAAAAATGAAAGTTAGAAAATGGAAAATGACAAAAGTCGATCATGAATGAATAATTGAAGATGGAATACCATTAAGATGTTTATAAACAACATTCCAAAAAAAACAATTTGCATCAAGTACATTTATATGGATATGTATGATTCCATCTTGTTTATTTTTCATTTGTTCTCTATTCGAATAAGGTTATTTGTTTGTTGTACTACTTTATTTACAAGTTTGCACATAAAACTAGATCTCAAATGTTTGTCAATTATAAAATATTGGGGTCCCCATATGTTCTCTAGACCACTTAAGGGATGAGATAACATGATATTGATTTTTCAATCATGCCCTGAATAACTAGATAGTATGTATGTACATGTCTTACATACATAATATGTTGGTTTCAATTTTGAATGAACTTGTATGCAATGATTTTGATTTTGAGTTAGAAATAGAGATCTAGACTATAATTTAATTTATTCTTAAACTGGATTTATGCTTTATATAGGAACAACAGAAAACTAGAGTATGATGCATTGAATTATCTCACCATCCCTTCAACTCCACAAGATAATCTTCGTGAGCAATATGAGAATATATAAAATATACATATAACCACAAATAAAAGTTCAAAATGCCATCTCTGTCTATCTCAAGAATATGGCATAATGCAATGCAACCTAGATAAGACAATGCCCTACCGACCTAGTAAAATAATATTTCAGTGCATTGTCTTGAAGAAAATGTTTCCATTGGAAGAAACGTCTAACATTAATACTTCCCAAACCTAGAGCTCCAATCCTCCGTAGGTGTATCTTCCTTTGATAGACACGACTCTTGAGGAAATGATGTTCCTTAAATAATGATATTACAAATAAACGAGTCCACATTTTATGAACATAGAACCTTGATTTGGATTGATTATAATATGAGAATAATACATACAATTTGATTTAGTAGYTGTTAAGTAACATTAATACATGCAATAGATGGAAATAAATTTAGAAGATGTAACCTTTTAATTTAGGATCATTTGGTATGATGAAATGGATAACAAAATATAGAAAAATAGATAGATGCATATGTATAGATTTTTTTTTGTCATTTATCATTATAGGAAAAAAACAAAATGTTTCTAAAGATATTTTTTGGAATATTCTTTTGTGAATATCGGATTAAACAACATGGTGATAAATGGTAGAAAAAGACAAATTTGCTTTTTAAATGGGGAGGACCTTATGACTAGATATGTTGTTGGTTGACAATTATGTTGTCAAACACCATTTGGGGTTTTCTTGTACCTAATATAAATTTGAAATTCCTTCACCTCTAATTTTAAATTTTGGTATGTGGTAGCTTGATATATCTTCTTTGCAATGCCATAAGTTTTATTAAAGTTTTATATGCCAATAAAAAGTTATGGTAACTCTCCCAAAACTTTTAGTTTTTTTCCCTTTCAAGAGAGAAATTGTATGGCCTGCACCACATGTCTATTTTTTTCAATTTACTTTTGAAAATTTTACTTGAAATAAAATGGTATGTTTTCTTTCTAAAGGAACTAGTAATACTCAATTTGGAATTTTCTATATTCATATATGAAAGTTGTACAAAAAACACATATTTGAGAATATTATGAGAACTATTAAAAAACCCTAATTTCCATAGTAAAAACATAGGTCCCTTGTCCCGATCTAGAGAAGATGCCACAATGAAAATTACATTTCTTTCCTCCTCATCATCTATTGTCGTGGTGAATTCCCCAATGCAACAACTTTTAGCAAATAAAAGATAATTTATTTTGATTTCTTATAGGAGAAGAAACTTATAATGTATATTGCAAATGACCACTATCTTCCTTAACAATCTCCCTTTTACTATCCGTACATGTTCCCTTGAGATTATAGGTTTTAATATTTAACTTCATGGATAAATTTTATCTTATTTGATCATTGAATAAATATTTCAAAGCTTAAATCCATTGAGGACTATGAAGGAAAATTGTGAATCATTACATGCCAATTTTTTTGTCAGAAGATCCTTACTATTTTCTACCTAGCCACTAGGTTCAAAATCATACTTTGTGCCTATATCTAAAAATTGTTCATAATTCACCAAAGAAATACCCAAATCTTGCTAGCCAACATAGTTGTCAACCACAACATCTACCCAATAGGGTCATATTATTTGTTAATAATATTTAGGGATATCTAGGATGGCACAATGTATAGTACACAATGTTTTCTCTCGCTATGTCTTATGGTGATCCCCATTCATCATTTTTTTCGAAAATAAAAGCGATGTGTTATTTTATTTTATTTTTATAGGAGAAGAAAATTAAAACATAGATTGGAAACATGACTACCCGAAAAATTTAACCTTTTCTATTTCCAAATTCTTTGCTAACATTCTACACTATAATGTTATTCATGGAAAAATTTCATCAAACCACAACTCAAAGGATGAAAATGTATTATCCATTAAGAACTAGGATGAAAAATGACTCTCCATTAAGAACTAAAAAGGAGTATGAATCTATCATGACATGATAATTGTTTATTAAAGGATTGTGTGGATGCTTACAATTCACTACATGGTCACTAGTTGCATGGCCATGTTGTATGCTTGAATTTTCTAGTTGTTGAGAATTCATTTGCTATGACAGGGAATCTCATTGATGTAATTTTTTTAATAATGTTGGATCAACACTTTTTTCTCCCAAAAGAATTATATTTATCACTCCATGTGATTGGTTTTTCACCTTCTTCTTGTTTTTCCTATTAGATTTCACTTGCCACCCATCTAAGTCACCTATAAATTTTTTTGTTAAAAACATTTACCTTAATTATGCTCATCTTGAGCCATGTTATTGTTGTTGGTCTCTTAATTTGTACAATTATCTTTATTATACAGAACATGTGATTTAATTACATGTTTTGGAGAAAAATAAGAAAAGAAACAATTTCGGAGGTTGAGAGACTTCATATAAGATGCATTTTAATTTCCATATCCACACACACATAAGCATTGTGTCAAATTGAGCTCAACCTCTCTTCGTATAAGAAATCAACAAAAATGTAGAAAAAACTTCTCCATACATAAAGAAAAGGCTATTGCAATCATCTAGAACCCATCATGGAAAAGTGCTTCAACTAGGTCTTCTTTGTTAAAAAATACACAAATGTGTCATTTCCCAAGCCCACATAAGGAGTCCACTTTCTAATCTTTAGTTTCACAATATTTAGAATACAAGTCCTTAAACCTTATAAGAGAATTCAAACTTAATTCTCTTCTCTTAAAATTTTTGGTATTTAACTTCATTACATCATCATCAAAGAATTTTTTCTTAAAATTACCTAGTTAGGCCCTAGCATTCATGTTTACAAGTGAAGGATCCCCCTTATTAGTCTAGTACAAACCTATTCTTTGTACACATTTGGTTTCAAAAGGATTTTCACATCTCAGATTCATTAACAATTGTAGGAAAATGTTTTCCCTTTTAACTACATCTTCTTCCTAGCAATATATTGCCTCCTAAAATTGAGTGTGAACCCTTCTTTTCTAGCAACTAGGGAATTTTATCTAGAGAGGATATTTATGTTGAAAAGGAAATTCTAGGTCAAAAAATTCATATTAAGGTTGCACATAAGGGATCCTACAATAATCCAAAATACATTAACGAAAACACCTTGGGAAACATCTTCTTTTTCAATAACTACTCACATGTATGTTAACAATATTCCCTTTCCACTAGTAAACTTTGAAGACTATGAAATGTGAATATTGTCAAAAAAAAAAAAAAAAAAACACCTACAAAACCCCTCAAAGCAATGCCAACTTACTCAGTTTTTTCAGTCTCATCCACACAATAAATCCCAAAATAAACTAAGATACTTAAACCCCATAATCAATCAACTATACACACTCACTCTCAACAAACATGCATATCACTTGAATGAATGAATGAATGTGCTTTAGAAAATTCAAAGGTTGTCTTCTACTTAAGCAAGCTCTTCATGCATGACATAAAACTTATCAATTTATGATGTAATATGGACTTCAAGATTTATATAGTCTATTAGTAGGTATGTTATTAAGATGCCACCCAATGTCTAAAGGTCATCTGTGAAGACTGTCAAAGAAGAAAGAAAAATAAGTATATCACTTGAATGAATGAATGAATGTTGTTAAGAAAATTCAAAGTTTCTCTACTACTTGAGAATGCTCTTGACGCATGACATAAACTTACCAATTTATGAAGTAATATGGACTTCAAGATTTATATAGTCCATTAGCAGGTCTGTTATTAAGTTTCCTCCCAATGTCTAAAGGTCAACTGTGAATACTGTCAAAGAAGAAAGAAAACTACAACTAGAAAACCCCTCAAAACAATGTCAACTAACTCAGCTTTTCTAGTCTCATCCACACAATAAATCCCCAAAGAAACTAAGATACTTACCCCACAATCAATAAACTATACACACTCACTCTCATCAAACATGAATATCACCTGAGTAAATGAATGAATGTGCTTCATAGAATTCAAAGGTTCTTTCCTATTTATGAAGTAATATGGACTTCAAGATTTATATAGTCTATCTCCCAATGTCTAAAGGTCAACTGTGAATATTGTCAAAAATAAAGAAAACTACAACTACAAAACCCATCAAGGCAATGCCAACTGACTCAATTTACAACAAATCAATTATACACTCACTCTCATCAAACATGCATATTATCTGAATGAATGAATGTGCTTCAAAAAATTCATCTGATTGAATGAATGAATGTGCTTCAGAAAATTCAAATGTTTTCTGCTAATTGAGCATGCTCTTTGCGCATGACATAAACCTTATCAATTTGTGAAGTAATATAATTTTCAAGATTTATTAGTAGGTCTGTTATTAAGTTTCTTCCCAATGTCTAAAGATCAACTATGAATACTATCAACAAAGAAAGAAAACTACAACTACAAAACCCCTCAAAGCTATGCCAAAGTCTCGTCCACACAATAAATCCCCAAAAAAAACTAAGATACTTACCCCACAATCAATCAACTATACACACTCACTCCCAACAAACATGAATACCACCTAAATGAATGTGCTTCAGAAAATTCAAAGGTTCTATAGTGCTTGAGAAGGCTCTTCAAGCATTACATAAAACTTATCAATTTATGAAGTAATATGGACTTCAAGATTTATATAGTCTATCATTAGGTATTTAATGATACATTTTTACAAATATATCATGTGATTTGTTGTAGCCAATGAATATCTCAGGATAAGGTTTTGCATTTCTATCGTAAATAAAACAAAAAATATGAATTTATTTATGGCGTGAACATATGGCCCTTCCCTTGCAGTTTAGTGGAGGAAATGCAGCGTTAAAACGGTCGGGATAACTCCCTACTCCCTTGTACCTGCTGTTTTGACCAGATTAACATCTGCCATGCCGAAGACCATGTGCTCCGAATCATTGTTCACAGGTAGGTCGCACGATGGGGAGGAATTCATAGCTTCTTTGATATTAGACAATTTGAAGGCATGATCTGCACTACGAATTTCACTGCAGCTGTAAGCCTTGCCGCTGTTAGGTTTTACCAATTCAGACTGTCGAACCGCAGTTGATATTCTTACGGGCTGGCTCTGTACAGATAATTTTGTCGGGGAGGAGGATCTTTCGACCTTCTATTGAGATTATACTTACTCGATTTCAGTTTTGATTGGTTCATTGACAGCAGCTTCTTGCCAAGGTGACAGTTCCAGTAGTTTTTGATTTCGCTGTCTATTCGCCCTGGCAGTCGTCCTGCAATTAGCGACCACCTGCACGCATTTATATAAACTTATTTGACACTTAATCTGAAAATAATTGAAAATTTGCAGCGCCTAACATGGGGAATCAATGAATTCTGCCGGATATATATATAGCTTACATCAAACTTTACACAATGAACTTCTAACTATGCCAATACTTCTAAATATGGGCACCCTTACATAGAAAATCAATGAATTCTAGCACATGAATGAATGGAGTTCAGTAATCCTCCACATACCGATTGCCAAGAAGGCGATGTAGCCGAATAATGAGCTCCTCTTCATAGGGGGGAATGTTTCCGCGTTTAATGTCAGGACGAAGATAGTTCAGCCAACGTAATCTACAGCTCTTTCCACACCGCTTAAGACCTGCAAAACAAATTCCGCCTATCAATATATATTTAAATTTGCATTCAGATACTAGAATAACAGATATATCGAGATTCAACTGCTTTTTCGGGGAGATATTTCCATTCGCCATCGGCATGAATTCTAATATATTCGGAGAGAATCATGTCCTCCTTTTCGGTCCAGGCACCCCGGTTGAGCCCTTGTTTTGAGAAGCAAGGAGATCTATCCATGTTAGATCTTCTTATGTAATCCGTAATGGGTAACTCCGCAGCTGATGATCTACTGTGCCAGGAATAAACAGACATGCTACTGATCTCCTCGGGAGGCCGAGGCCGATGATTATATATAGAAAACAGCAATTAGCTTCTCCGTGCTCAAAAAGGTTACTGCACTAAATATTTAGCGACTGAAAATAAGCATGCGACAAATTTATCACTTTGACTCGCACATCTGTAGCATATTCGCAGTAACAAATTTATCTGTATATTAACATAGAAAAGTAGACTAGCAGCAACCATATTAAGTAAAAAGTGGTGGCGTCATTAATTTTAAAAGGTGGAAAATGACATCGATCGGCATATATCAACCACTTTTTACTTAATGTGGTTGTTGCTAGGTGATTCTTTTGTAAAATGTTGGTGATGTGAGGATTGCTGGTCCGCTAAATTCCACATACAACCGGTAGAGTTTCTAACTTCTATCAATTCAACGAGGTTGAAGTCATCCACGTTAAGGACAATGCCCTTAGAATCTTTGCTTGCGATAGAATCTTCCACATGTAGTTCTCAGAAATTTGAAATTTCTTTAACATCACACGGTTTCAAAGATTGATCTGACCTATCACTCTTCTTGTCAACACTGTAGCCGTTTGGTATTAGTGCTCCAGAGACTGCCGTTGTTTTCACTGGAATAGTTTTGAAGACATGGTTTTGCACCGAAGAAGGAGATTCTGGTCTCGACTTCAGATTTTTCAACCACTTGGGTTGCCATTCGTTTATTTTCAACTTCTTGCTCAGATAAGTGATCCTGTGATTCTTGATTTCATTATCGCTTCGCCTGGGCAAACGTCCCGCTATCAGGGACCACCTAGACGCAAAATACAATCGCTCATTTTCAACATTAATGGATTCAGCTGAGCCTACAGAGAATATTGAGGATCGAATGGCTTGATTATTATATGATGATTTTACCGCCGATTTCGAGCTGTGGGAACTCTTGAGCTTCTTCTCCGGCTTGGCGAGGTCTTCCGCGCATTTCACATCTAATTGGTTGTGGCAGTTCAGGTTGTGGAATGTTCATAATGTGGGAGGTAATGTGTGGAGGTCGTGGGATAAAAAACGAATGGTGATCTAACATAAAAAATTGTGGAGTGATATAAATGTGGCATGTATACATATTAATAATTTTTAATCATTTGAAAGTGTTAATTATATTCTTAATCATTTGAACGTGTCGATTATATATGTTCACAGTAATTTTTTAAGTATTTTTAAGTAAATGTAAAAAAGTAAACATGTTAACGGATGCCTTCATAAATGTAAGGAAGTTATGAGCAATAAATCTGGCTCATTGATTTTGGAGGATGACTAAGAATATGCCAGCATCTTCAATGCGTAGCCATCAGATTAGGGTTTAAGCTTAAATAAGATTAAAAGATCATTAATTGTGCTCATTGTCAATAGGTGTACGCCTTTCGGCGTAATTATTAGAAACAATACTAGATTTTCGTGCTTTCTACCATGTTGGCATAAAAAGCTATTGTATCGTTTATGTTTATGCAGAGCATCTAGAAAACAGTTATTACATTCAAATAATTTACTGCTACCAAATCTCATTAATACCGGAGATACCGATGATATGGAAATTATACCTCTGGACCTCAGGATGCAGATGCTTAGCATGAACACTTTTTCCAGAAAAAATTCCTTTAGGAGAACTAAAAGGAATCCTCTTTCTTCGTATCTCTACCATTTATAATGCGTAATGCCAAAACCATTATGGAAGAGATACATGAGCTGACAAAAATATAGATGCGTAATCTAGTGCAATTTTTTATCCTATGGATTAAACCCCTTTCTACATCTCAGTAGCTCAAAATAGGATCAATTCATTAATAAGCAGCCTGTATATAGTACTATTAGTTCGTATGTAATATTATTGCGAGCTATCAATATATTTGGATGTCTCCTCTCAAATTGAAAAGTCCAACAGGATATTGGAGAATAGTCATACGAGAGATTTCAGAAAAATGGTTTCGTTCTAGATATGTATATGATCAAATAATCCAGATTGGAAAGTGATGATATAACCATGTATCTCTCTTTCTTGTTTGGAATCTAGCTGCTCTGATTCTTCCCATCGTGAGCGAAAATTGACAGATATTCTTTGTTCGATAAGGCATGTTACTATTTCCCCATTCTCTTTCAGAGCATGAACACTTTTTCCAGAAAAAATTCCTCAAAAAATATAATGTGTTCTTGTTAGGAGTTAATTTACCTTAACAAATTAGTTAGATAAAATCGTTTCTGTTAACAGTTACTCAGTTACTCCCGTTTTTGAAACTGTAAAATTGTTTTGTAACCATTTATATAACTCTTATGAAGACAATAATAAGTGCATTCAATTCCCAACATTTCTGTATTCTCTCTCTATTTTTGTTTACTCTTCCATTATTTCTATTTACATGGTATCAGAGTGTGAGGTTGGGAGCAGAGAATCCGGAGAGTCCGCTGACTATTTTTGTGCTTGCTGCGTGAGGTTGAGAGCAGAGAATCTGGAGAGTCCGCTGACTGTTTGTTGTGCCTGCTGTGCCTGCGTACTAAGGTTGTTGCATAAGGCTGCATTGACCATAAGCTGTTTAATGCTGTCAGCTGTTAAATCTCCGTTTGCTATTGTTGTTGTCTGCATCTCTTTTCCACAGTGAAGAATACCACAGAACGTTGTTTTTTCCTATTATTGCTAGCTAGTTTGAAGAAGTACCACAGAGCTGCCACCGGTTTGGAGAAGAGTTGCTTGCCAGTTTGAAGAAGTGCCATAGTGCTGCCGCCGGTTTGGAGAAGAGCTACTGCCGAATTGGAAGAGGGCTTTGGCTGAGAATTACAAGCTTGGAATTTTTTTTTCCCATTTACTTTTTTATTTACTCTGGATTTTGTTGAAGAGTATTTATAAAATTTGGAGTTTTGAAATCTAAAAATTCACTTGGAGTTATATATCAAAAAAAGTTTTTTGGCTGATATTTTGGAATTAGAAATATGTCTAGTTCTTGGTCAATTCAAGCACCAACTCTAGTTGGTTCCAATTATGATTTTTGGAGTGAGATGGTGAAAGCCATTTTACAAGGTCAGGGATGTTGGGATTGTGTTGAAACAGGGTTCATAGAACCTGATGCAAATGCTGTTGCAGTTATGACTGTTGTTCAAAGAAAAACATTAGAAGAACTTAAGCAAAAAGAAAGAAAAGCCAAATCATATATTTTAGTTTCATTAGATGATTCTATATTTCCTAAAATTATTGGTGCCAAGACTGCTAAAGAAGCATGGGTTATTCTTAAGTTAGCTTATAAGGGTAATGATTAAGTAAAAACTATAAGACTTCAAACCCTTAGAACTCAATTTGAAACCCTCAAGATGAGTGAATTAGAAAGTGTTGATCAGTTTATGACTAAAGTGTTGGGTATTATTAATCGGCTTAGGATTAATGGAGAAAAAGAACTCACAGACCAAAGAGTAGTTGAAAAAGTTCTTAGAAGTTTACCTAAGAAATTTGAAATGGTAGTTATTGCTCTTCTTGAGTCGAAAGATCTAACAAATTTTTCTATAGAAGAATTGACTAGTTCATTGTTATCTCATGAAGCAAGGATGGCCTTGGATCTTGGTAGTTTAGAACATGCATTTCAGACTAAAGTGTCCATGGATAGAGGCAAAGGTAGAGGTTTTCATGGACGTGGTCGAGGACGTGGTAGAGAACGTTCTCAAACAAGAGATAAACCTGAACAAACAAAAGACCAGTCAGAGCAGTCAAGATCGTTTTCACAAAATCGTAGTCAAAGATGGACAAGTAAATCAGTAATCCAATGTCGTTATTGTAAAAGTTGGGTCATCATATATCTGAATGTCGTAAGCTGCAGTTTAGAAATAAAGCTAATGTCACAGAAAGTGAAACATCTGATACTCTGTTTCTTTCATGTCAAGTATCTCAACAAATTCTTGACAAAGATGTTTGGTTGCTAGATAGTGGATGTAGCAATCATATGACTGGTCACAATGTTTTACTTTCTAATCTTGATACATCTCTTATTACTACAATTAGTTTGGGTGATGATCATTCAATCAAAGCATCAGGAAAATGTGTTGTGCCAGTTTTAACCAAGCAGGATGAAGTGAAAAATATTCCTGATGTTTACTATGTACCAAATATCAAACACAATTTGTTGAGTGTAGGGCAATTAATGGCGCATGGTTATGATGTCAATTTCCACAACAACATTTGCACAATTCTTAATCAAACTAAAAGACTTGTCGAAAAAATCCCTATGACAAAGAACAAATTGTTTCCCTTAGTAATGAGAAGTGGGAAGATGTATGCATGTAATATTTCTAATGTGACTGAAACTGAGTTATGACATTATTGTTATGGTCATTTACCAGTCAAAAGTATGAGTTTGTTACAAAGACAGTGTATGGTGATAGGATTCCCTCCTTAGATTAATGAGATTCCTTCTTGTGAAAGTTGCATAGTAGGAAAACACCAGCGAGATAGTTTTCCATCATCCTCTTATAGAGCCAAAGAGTGCTTAGAGTTAGTTCACACAGATGATTATGATCATA
>JASDQU010013377.1:15954-26673 GCA_032191745.1 Picea mariana | reverse complement strand
ACTTTCATTTTGAACTTGCAATCTTGGAAGACGTGTTATTGATTCTTGATGTTCATCTTTCTTTGTAGGTGCTTGATGTTCATCTAACTCAAAAGAAATATTGTGAGAAGTATTGTTTTCCATTTCATCCCATGATTTATCTCCCATAAACTTAACATCTCTATTTACTAGAAATTTCTTAGTAATAGGATTGTATAATCTGTATGCTTTCGACTGTTCACTATAGCCAATAAAAATGTACTTCTCACTTCTATCATCAAGCTTCTTTCTTAGCTATTTAGGAACATGAGCAAAAGCAACACAACCAAAATTTTTGAAATGAGAAACATTTACCTTAGATCCACTCCATTTTTCTTCAGGTACTTTACCTTGAACACTGGAAGTTGATGACCTGTTAAGTATGTAAATTGAACATGCAACTGCTTCAGCCCAATAATCTTTGGACATTTTTCTTGCTGTAAGTAAACTCCTGGCAATGTTCATGATGGTGCGATTCTTTCTTTCTGCCACTCCATTTTGCTGTGGAGTATATCTGATAGTCATTTGCTTTCTGATACCATGATGTTTACAAAAATCAACAAACTGTCTTGAGTCATATTCACCTCCTCCATCAGATCTCAAAACTTTCACAAATCTGCCACTTTGTTTCTCTGATTCAGCCTTGAATTCTTTGAATCGAATGAAAGTCTCAGATTTTTGTTTGAGAAAATAGACCCAAACTTTCCTGCTACAATCATCAATAAATGTCAGAAAATAAAAACTTACACCAATCGACTAATTTTGCATAGGTCCACATAAGTCTATGTGAACTAACTCTAAGCACTCTTTGGCTCTATAAGAGGATGATGGAAAACTATCACGCTGGTGTTTTCCTACTATGCAACTTTCACAAGAAGGAATCTCATTAATCGAAGGAGGGCACCTACAAAGAAAGATGAACATCAAGAATCAATAACATGTCTTCCAAGATTGCAAGTTCAAAATGAAAGTAGTTCTTCGTCTCATAATGATTCATCTTCATCTCATAGTGATTCAGATTTTGATCATAATCATCAAAGAATGAGAAGTTTGCGTGATATATATGACCAAGATGATCATGTAGTATAATTTACATTTTTCTCATCTCAACCTACTTGTTTTGATGAAGCTGTAAAGAAAAAAGTATGGGTAGATGCAATGAATAATGAAATAGAAGCTATTGAAAGAAACAATACATGGGATTTAGTTGATCTACTTGCAGATAAAAATGTCATAAGTGTCAAATGGGTTTATAAAACTAAACTGAATGAAAAAGGTGAGATTGAGAAACACAAAGCAAGGTTAGTTGCTAGAGGTTTTTCACAACAACCTGGCATTGATTATGGTGAAACTTTTGCACCTGTAGCAAGATTAGATACTGTCCGATTTGTTTTGGCCATTGCAGCACAAAATAAGTGGCCTATTTATCAAATGGATGTTAAGTCCGCCTTTTTGAATGGAGTATTAAATGAAGAAGTGTATGTTCATCAACCACCTAGATTTGAAGTTAAATCACAAGAGCATCGGGTGTACAAATTAAAGAAAGCCTTGTACGGTTTGAAGCAAGCTCTGCAAGCTTGGTATAGTAGGATTGATCATTATTTACTCAAAGATGGTTTTAGTAGGAGCGAAAATGAGCCTACTTTGTATATCAAGGTAGATCAGCAGGGTAATATTCTCATCCTATGTCTTTATGTTGAAGACATGATCTACATAGGAAACATGATGTTAGATGCATTTAGATCAGCCATGAAAAATGAGTTTGAAATGACAGATCTTGGATTAATGAAGTATTTCTTAGGTATTGAAGTAGTCCAATTTGATCATGGTATATTTATTAGTCAACAAAAATATGCTACTGATGTTTTGAAAATATTTAAGATGGAAAAGTGTAAGCCCGCTGACACTCCTATTTCTCTTGGCACTAAATTAAGCAAGGAAGATTTGGGATCAGTAATAAGTTCCAGATTATATAAACAACTTGTTGGTAGTCTTATGTATCTTACTACTACAAGACCTGACATAACATATGCAACAAGTTACATTTCCAGGTTTATGGAATCTCCTAAGTATTCTCATTGGAAAGTTGGTAAGAGAATCTTAAGATACATTGCAGGTACAACCACTTATGGTTTGTGGTACACAGCTTCAGCAGACAGTATGCTTACAGATTATACTGACAATGATTATGCGGGAAGTATTGATGACAGAAAAAACACTTCAGGCTATTCTTTTCTTTTTGGAAAGAATTTGATTTCATGGGCATCTGAGAAGCAGCCCATAGTTTCTATTTCTTCTGCAGAAGCAGAATATGTAGCGGCAACAACAACATGTCATGCAGTTTGGCTTAAAAGGCTCTTGATGGATTTTGGATATACGACAAAAGAACCTATTTTGATTTTTTGTGACAATAACTCTGTCATTTTCTTGTCAAAGAATAGTGTGTTTCATCAGAAAAACAAACACATTGATACTCGATTTCACTTCATTCGTGAACTCATAAAAAATGGTGACATTTTTCTCAAATTTTGTGGTTCTAAAGCTTAGCTAGCTGATATCTTCACTAAACCTTTGGGAAGAGATGTTTTTCAATTTCAAAGTCAAAGTTTAGGCATTATTAATAATGTAATCCTCTAGATTAAGAGGGAGTGTTAGCAGTTAATTTACCTTAACAAATTAGTTAGATAAAACCGTTTATGTTAACAGTTACTCAATTACTCCCGTTTCTGAAACTGTAAAACCGTTTTGTAACCATTTATATAACTCTTATGAAGACAATAATAAGTGCATTCGATTCCCAACATTTATGTATTCTCTCTCTATTTCTGTTTACTCTTCCATTATTTCTGTTTACAGTTCTCACATCAAATATATATGTAATAATGTGTTCTCACATCAAATATATATATTGAGAGATCGCTGTCAAGTAAATCATTCACTCCACAAAAAGACAAGCATGCCTAATTTGTTGATAAGAGATTGGACTGTATGAGGGAGTGGACAATTCAAAAGATACATCCGATTTTAAAAAAGAGAGGAGAAATTATGGAGGAGAATGAGAAATGTGGTTGCAAGTGATGCTGAAGGTCACAGACAAAGAGTGCTTTTTGTCCTAAATTTTTTGTATAATATAAATGGGTCCCTCATGACCATTTAACCAATGATTGAAATAGAGCACACCTCCTTTCATCCGTAAAACAATCTTTGATAAAAGGTCAACTTCCTTGTTATACTCTCACGATGCTGAGCTGCCATTGACATTGCACTGAATAAATATAATAACAGCTAACGTTCTCTGTGGTGGAACATCTAGATAGTTCACGCAAACAATTGATGACCATGGGAGACTCTTTCATTGTCGCTGCCGACTATAAGACTTCTCCGCACAAAAGATATTTCAAATCTTTCAAATTTAATGTGCCACTGCACGTAAATGTGTCCTAATATGCGAAAGACACGTCTATTTTAATTTGTGGAGCGATTCTATTTTCATTTTTTTGTATTATTAGTCCCTGCACGGGGGAATATAGCGAGAGTCTTCAGTAGCGTTAAGACAGTGTTTACTTAATATTAATTTTATATCTAAGAGTGTATACAAAATAGTTGTTAATTTTAATTTTTATAAAATAATAAAATATTATTTCTAAAATTTCTAAAATTATATAATTTTATTTTTAAATTGATTATAAAAGTGAATGAAGTGAGAATCAATAATAATAGAAGTCTTTAAATGAATACTTAGTGTTGTTTAAAAGTTTGATGGCGTACGCATTAATTTCATTCCGACGACTATGGAAATTAGTAATGAATCGACCGTATTCGACCATGTCACGGATGCTTCGTTTTCATCGTTTACATTAACATTTTCATTTAAATAATAAAAATTTATAATTTTTTGATTTAAAATTAAATTAAATGATATTTAATATATATTTTTATTAAATATTTTTATTTTTATTAATTAATAATATTATATAATATTAAATTAAAAATATAATTTAATTTTAAAATACTAGTATATATTTATTTTAATCATGGAAAGTGTTAAGGTGTAAATCTCTAACTTCTTTTTAAGTTTTGTATTTTAAAAAAGGTTTTTATTTCAAAAGATTTAATCGTTTTAGAAATTTGATAGATCTGGATTTAAGATGGATATTTAATATATTAATATTAAAATATTAAAAATATTAATATATTTTATAATATATTAAGACTTAGTAGCAATTGATGATTTATTAATTGAAGCTAGGAAAAATCCAAATAAAACAAATTCAATGGTGATTTTTATTTATTCAAAGTTAGTATATATATATATATATATAATTGAAAGAAATTTTTATTATTTTAATATTATTTAATAATAATAATTATTATTTTAATAAATTATATTAATAATAATAATAATTTATTTTTAAAGTTAGGTCAAGCCACACACCATAAAGTCCATTGAGGTATATATACCCTATCCTTTTCTGGATTTGACTCCCCCACAATGAGTTGTAGAGAACCTCTCAACCCAAATATAAAAATAATTATAGAAACAAAATTTTAAATAATCTAAGTAAGTAGGTTTCCATAATTAATCCTAATGTTGAGAATTTTCTTAATAAAAATTATATCTAAACCAAAGACACATTTTTTATCAAAAAATTCTCCATCAAAATTTTAAATATTTTAAAAATACCAATTGACTACAAAACAATTATTGACAACTACATAATAATGAGCACATATGAACCCCTTTCACAATACTATGATAAAAGGTTGTTCTAATTTATTATTTCAAACTTTATTTAAATAAAAAAACTTAATAATAGCCACTTTATACTTGTGGATATGAAAATGTTTCAATGCATGTGTGTTTGCCTTGAAACCCACACTAAACATGAAAATCAATACCCAAAAACATTTGCTCTAATGTCTAAACATATCATTGACTTTTATTATATTTTTATATTACAAGATTAGTACTATATAGTTTTTTCCAATAAAAACAATAATAATGCTTTAAATTTATAAGGATGTTTGAAATTTATATATGTAAAGTTTGATTTCAAAAAGATGTTAAAATTTTATATATGTATTTTATTTCTCATTTTCTAATCRATTTTTTATGRATATATAAGTTGTACTATTGTGTTAAATGTATTTATATAATTATTAACACAAATTAAATTAGTAATTTTGATATTATAGTTGTTATAGTAGGAGTAATGATGTCTGACWTTCAATTTTATTGAAATAAAATTTAAAATGTATCATTATCTTAATACATTAGACGATCTAGGATTGCGCCATGATGAAAGAGTAAAATCACATTTCTTATCAGCCATACTTATGGGAGCAATTAGAATCTTTGCTTTTTTCTGTARGAAATTGTTTCGCATGTTATAAAATCTAGTTGGGGCGAGATATCATTATAATTAGCCCATTGATTCGTTTTTTAACGTCAGGCATGCACAAGGAAGTCCAAGTGATTTGATTTAATTTTAACATTTTCTTTTTTTTAATTAAATTTTAAGCTCCATACCTAGTATATACTAGAGTATATTCACGTTAAGGATTCAAGTATGTACCCCAGCTGTAACCTAGCAACAATCCAAATGAAATTTCAAGTGTTTATGACCTGGGTTTGCGAGGAGAATACAGCGAAAACAGAGGAATGCAAATAAGAAGATGCTCAAAGTTAAATGTACAGAAGAAAACAACGGATTCGAAATAGGGAAATGTAAATAAGAGATGTTAAGTCATGTACCACCTTTGCTTGATGCATGGTAGAGGGCTCTAAATGTAATATGTAGGAATGAAGAAAGAGCCATGTGCCTAGTAGGTTAAGTCATGCCCAACAACATCACAACTTGAAAAAATAAGCTCAGCACAAGCAAATCATAGGCTATGTGATTCACCGGAGCAAGGTTCCAAACGAACTAAGGGGTGATAACTAGCAGCTTTCTCTCGATCCAATCAAATAAACCAATTCACCAATGGAAGTTCTAGCTTTTGATTTTGGTGATGCAATTAAACTAATATGAGTAGTTGTCTTTGTTGTACCTAGTTATTTATCATAAAAAGTTGCAAGAACTTTTCTAATAGTAATCCCTTATGCGTTGGGATCCATCGAGTTATTCGGTCAATCTACTTGAAAACCATCAAAAAAGGCTCATCGATGGAAACCCCCACCTCCTTTTTTTCATTGGTCGAGCATTGCCTTATGGTTTTTGTATCCATAGACTAGCTTTCCTTTCTAAGTTCTTCCTAACCAAAAGGTATTTCTATTTCTTACATGACTAGAACAAGGACTCTCATGCATGAAGCAAAGTGGCATTTGTTTTGGTTATACATGAAGAAAAGTGGCAACATCGACCATCATGTCACCCATGAAGTTAAGTGGAAGCATGGGACTATCACAATCCCTCGATCCCTCAACATGTCTTAATATTTAAACTTTAGTTTTATAGTGAAGGGTAAGGTACCATATTTATTATAATAGCAAAAAAACAGAAATACTGCAGAAAACAACAGCGGAACAACACAATATATGAAACCACAACACCAAATTAATACCTCTATTAATAGGAAACAATGTTCACTTTCCTCTTCGAGGGGGCAACCTCTAGCATAGTAGTGCTCTATTACAATAATTCTCAAGACAAAAACTTCTCTTTCCTCCTACTCTTATTTATATACTAATTCTATCTTCTAAAGAACCTTATAACAAAAGATATTTCTAGAAGCAGAAGCTTCTATTAGGTCTTATTACATTGACTTGTTCTCATTTATTAAATAGACCTTATAAACTAATGTTGATCTTTATTACATGGAAAATATGTTATTCTACCTACATGAGGGGTTAGGGAGGCTAGGGCCCTAACATGCCCTTCCCCTTGAAAAACAACCTTGTCCTCAATGATTGAGATGAGGAAATTGTTGCATAATCATAGCGAGCTCCTAGGTGGAATCTTATGGAGTTGTATCTTTCCACTGCACTAACACTTCATGAATGGTGCACTGACGAAGATGGAGTTCACGCTGGTACAAGACTACCTGGGGCTGTAACCAAATGGAACCTTTTTCATCCAACTCAGGGAGATGATTTTGAGTTTGGAACTTAGTTCCAATCACCTTCTTTAAGCATGAAACATGAAAAATAGGATGGAGCTTAGAATCACTGGTCAGAGCTAACTAGTAGGTGACATGCCCCACACGCTTGAGAATGGCATAAGGACCATAAAATTTAGGAACAATCTTCTCACAATGTTCATCTTTGAGTGAAGTTTTCTTATAAGGTTGCAGACAAAGAAACACCTGGTCACCTTCAAGAAATTGATGTTCAAAATGACTTTGATCGGCTTGTTGCTTCATGCGATTTTGAGACATCACCAAATTGTCTTTGAGGGTACGGAGAATGGCCTCATGTACTGTAAGATTTTTTTCAACCTCCTGAATCTTAGAGACACCTGACATGTATGAGAGAACTGATGGTGGTTTTTGTCCAAATGCTACTTCAAAAAGAGTCATATAAGTGGTTTCATGGTAAGATGTGTTGTACCACCATTGAGCTAGTGGTAACCACTGAGCCTAGTGATGTAGGCGGTCATATTTAAAACACCTTAAATAAGTTTCCAAACACTTGTTCACAATTTCAGTTTGGCCATCAATCTAGGGATGATAGGCGGTGCTAAGATGTAATTGGGTGCCCTGTAGCTTGAACAATTCTTGCCAAAAATTGTTGGTGAACATGGGATCTCTGTTAGAGACAATAGATGCAACATGACATGAAGTTTTAAGATATTATCCATGAAAACTTGGGCCACTCTGGATGTGCTGAAGGGATGTTGCATAGCATAGAAATGAGCATATTTTGAAATAAAAGATCAACCACCATCATGATGACTATCTTTTTGTTGGATTTAGAGATGCCGACAATGAAATCCATAGAAATATCTTGCTAAATAGAAGGGGGAATTGGAAGGGGTTGGATTGTTACAGGGGATTTAACTGTTTCTCCATTGTTGCATTGACAGACATCACATTCAACCACAAAGGAGTGGATGTCTTGTTTCATCCCATACCAGAAAAAAGAATGTTTGACCCTTTCATAGGTTTTGGTAAAACTGGAATGCCTAGTGGTGGGTGAAGCATGAAGCTCAGAAAGAACCATATATTTAAGTTGCAATTGTTTTCTTAAATATAGACGACCTTTGTAGCGAAGCTCATTATTGTGCCAAGAGTACCTTGGAGTGGCTAGAGAATTTGCTTGCAATTGTTGGATCAAACGTGATATTTTGGGATATTTCAACCATTCCTGACGAGCAACTTGGAGCCAATCAGGTACAATGAAGGAGAGGGAAAATAGGGACCATTCTTCTTCATATTTTTGGGAAAGAGCATCAACAACCACATTTTATTTTCCCTTATTGTAAATTCTTATAATCATAGCCAAATAGCTTGGTGACCCATATTTTTTTCTTCGGGGATGAAATTCTTTTTTGCATAATATACTTGAGGCTCTAGTGATCAAATTTAATATGGAAGTGTTTCCCCAATAGATAAGGACGCTATAGATCCACGTCATGCAGAATAGACATCATTTCCTTTTCATAGATAGATTGTCCAAAATGTCTATTTGAAAGTTGTTTGTTGGTGAAATCCAAAGGCCAACCATCTTGCATGAGGATTGCCCCAATTCCTTTTCCAGAAGCATCGCATTCTAAGACAAAAGTCTTGGTGAAGTCGAGAAGGGCTAGGACTGAAGTCCTTCACATAGCATATTTCAAGGCCTAGAAGGATATTTCAGCTGCTAGAGTCCAAGTGCAGGTATTCTTTTTAAGGAGAGTAGTGAGAGGTGCTGCAATTTTCCCACAATTCTTAACAAACTTGTGATAATAACATGTTAAACCTAGAAAGTCGTGAAAGCTCTTAATAGTTTTAGGGCGAGGCCAATCCTGCATAACTTCAATTTTGTTAGGATCCACCCATACACTTTCCTTTCCCACAATATGACTGATGTACTTCACTTTTGAGGCTCCAAAGGAACATTTAGATTGTTTGAGGAAATGTTGGTGTTGAGAGAGTAGATGGAGGACTTGATCCACATGGGAAAGATGGGATGTCCAAGTTTTACTGTAGATAAGAATATCATCAAAGAAAACTAAGATGAAATGACAAAGAAAAGGATGGAAGACATGATCCATGAGACTTTGGAAGGTGGAGGAGGCATCACATGGGCCAAAGGGCATGACCAAGAACTTGTAGTGACCCTCATGATTTCTAAAGGCAATCTTGGGAATGTCTACTTCTTTCATATTTATCTGGTGGTAGCCAGAACAAAGATCAAGTTTAGTAAAGTACTGAGCACCACTCAATTCATCCAAGGGATCATCAATGACAAGAATGAGAAACTTGTCTTTGATGGTGAGATTATTGAGGGCATGAAAGTCAGGACACATGTGCCAAGTACCTTTTTTCTTGAGTACCATGACAATAGGAGAAGAATAGGGGCTGGTACTAGGGTGAGTAACACCCTTTTGGAGTGACTCCTACATGATTTTATCTATTTCATTCTTTTGGGCAAAGGGATGACGATTAGGGTGAACATTGGGAGGAATATTGTTCGGAACAAGAGGAATTTAATGATCATGAACACCATAGGAAGGGGGAAGTCCTCAAAGAGTGGAAAAAAAAGATTGTTTCTTGGAGATGATAGATTGGAGGTCAGGATGCACATAGGGTGTATCATCTGCTTGAATGGAATGGATTTGGGAAATAATACGTGAATGAGCTTTCTTGAGAATATTTTCCATTCAATGGGAACTGAGGATCTCAGGAGAACCTACTATAAATCCTTGGAATTTATATTGTTGTCCCTCCTGGTAGAATTACATGGTTAATTCATTAAAATCCATGAGAATGGGGCACACAGTGCGTAACCATTCAACACCTAGCATAATGTCACAACCACCCATGTCGATGGAAAACATATGAGATTTCAAGTGGTACTGTCCAATTTGAAGACGTACATTTTCACAATGCCCACCACATTTCATGGACCTATGATTGGCTATCATGATTTGAAAATTGTTGATGGCACGGATATAGCAATTGGTTTCTTGGACAATGTGGCGGTGAATAAAATTATGGGTGCTTCACTGTCAACAAGGATGATGAATTTCCAATGCTTAATGTAGCCAATGAGCTTGAGGGTTTATGGAGTAGAGAAGCCAGTGAGAGCATGCAATTAAATCAAGGGGTCAACTTCGAGTGGGTCAGTGGGCTCTGTAGTAGCATTGAGAAGGGGTAGCTATTCAACAGGAGAAACTACATTTTTTTTCAACAACATGCTCTTAAATGGCCATAAAAAGTTTTTTTTCCTTGCACTTGTKCCTGGGGAAATATTTTTCATCAAAATTATAGAAAAGATCCTTGATTTGGAGCTCAACCATTTTCACTCGAGTTAATTTATGGACCTTGAGATGAGTGGAAGGGGGGTAGGATTTGTGGGTTGAGGGCGAGGAACGAAAGAGGGTTTTTTTTTTTATGGGAAAAAATAACGTGTTGGGATTCTTTGGCACGTTTAGTATCTTCCAACCAAGTTTGATGGCAAGCCATGAGGACCTGGGCTGGAATTTCATCCTTTAGGCCATTGATAAAGCATTCCTGAAAGAATGCATCTGTCATGCCCTCCGTTCTGAAGGAAAATTT
>JASDQU010013376.1:120370-137425 GCA_032191745.1 Picea mariana | reverse complement strand
AAATTTCAGTCATCCTCTCTCTTCTGCAAAACCGTACGACCCTCCTAGGGTTTCGAGAAAAATCTGTACGACCTAGCTTTCTAAGGAGTTTCAACACTTTCCACTTGGAAGTTGGGGATAAAAAGTGTATAGGAATGTATTCCAATGCACCTCCAACAAGCTTCAGATTGCATTTCCAAGCATTTTGACTTTTTGGCCCTAGGGTTTCTAGGGTTTCGCTAATTTCTGCAGAAATTTTAGAATTAGGGTTTCTACAACTCATTGAAGGAGATCTTCAGCTCACCAGTATTCTCCTATATTTAAAAGGATTATTATTGGTAGTCATAAGTCCAACAAAACCTAAAAGTGCTAGCCTAGCCTAGCTGTGAGGTTTTCTAGCCTCATTGAAGAATGTAAAATTATGATGAACAAAATCATGATGGAAGACAAGATTGATAAATAAGGCAAACTCAGTTCTTGGAAGCCAATACCTCAAGGAGATGAACACATCAACATCTCAACACTCTCAGGTATGGTACCTACCAATGATAATACTTGGTTAATTGAAAATGGTGCCTTCAGGCACATGACCGGTTTTAGAGATCACCTAACAAATTTTGTTGAGAAAGAGACACATATACATGTTGTCCTTGGAGATGATTCCATATATAATGTGAAAGGGGTTGGAAATTCTACCTTGCAACTAGATTCAAATATGCAGCTTCAACTAAGATAAGTACCATATGTACATGGAATGGAGAGGAACCTCGTCTCCATTTCTACCTTAGAAGACAAAGGCTACAAGATGACCTTTTCAAAAGGAATAGTTCTTGCATGGCACAAAGACTCACATATAAATTCTGCCAAGGTAATTGGTGTTTGAGAAAACAACTTGTACATATTAACCATCAGATCAGTCCAGACCTTATTACATGACACTATCATCTTGAGTGAGCTATGGCATAGAAGACTTGCTCACATTAATTATAGAGCTCTCCCAGCTCTAGGGAAGATGGTAAAAGGTCTTCCAGAGATACAAATTCAACATAAAGGTGTTTGCAATGGTTGTGATCTTGGAAAGATTGTTAAAGGATCCTTCTTGAGCAGGGACAATAGATCTAAGGAAATCTTGGACTTGATTCGTTCAGATGTGTGTGGGCCAATGACTGTTGCATCTCTGAGTGGGTACTTGTACTATGTACTCTTCATAAATGATCACTCTCGAAAAAATTTGATTTACTTCTTGAAGAACAAGGATGGAGTCCTTGAAAAATTTCAAGAATTCAAAGCTTAGGTTGAAAACTTGACCGAAAGAAAGATCAAGGTACTAAGATCAGATAATGGAGGAGAATACACCTCCAAATATTTCAACAATTTATGTGTTGAAGCAAGGATCAAGAGGGAGTTCATAGTCCCTTACAACTCTCAGCAAAATGGGGTTGCAGAGAGGAAAAACAGAACTATCATCGAGGCAACCAAAGCAATGATACATGATCATAGTCTACCTATGAATCTATGGGCAGAAGCATGCATGACAACAATGCATGTTCAAAATAGGAGTCCTCATACGATCTTGAAGAACATTACTCCAGAAGAAGCCTTCACCAGAGTGAAGCCTAAGATTGGACACTTCAGAATATTTCGGTGTCCAATATATTTTCATGTACCCAAAGAGAAGAGATCCAAGCTAGACCCTTCAGGGAGAAAGGGAACATGTGTAGGATACAATGAATCCTAAAAGGAATATAAGATATATGTACCTAGTCAAAGACAGATTGAAATAAGCAGATATTTCACTTTTGAAGAATAGATAACCTTCCAAAGATCTAGAGAATTTCATATGGAAATTGATAGTGAGACAATGCCTTCTCCCCCTTCAGTAGTTCAGAGGGAGACATACATTATTCTAGTTGATCCAGTTGCTCTAGTTGATATAGTTGTTCCAACCAATCCAGTTGCTCCAGTTGACATGCCCATAGATATTATAGTGGGACATAAGAGGCCTTCTTGGGCCCGTCAAACTCTATAGGAAGCAAAGGGACATACATCTACTCAAGGGACAACCAGAGAGAGAAAGAGACAAAAGAGATTCTCAAGCTACCTTTCAACCACGAGTCACATCATTGACTCCAAACCTTCTTGTCATGGAGAAGATTCAGGTGAACAGGTATGGAAAGATTCCATGACAGAATAATATCAGTCTATATTGAAAAATGATGTATGGGATATTGTTCCGAGACCAGAGGGAAAGTCTGTAGTGACTTCCAAATGGTTCTATAAAATCAAGCAAGCAAATGATGGAAGCATCGAGAAATACAAAGTGATATTTGTAGCCAGAGGGTTCTCGCAGGTAGATGGAGTTGACTATGATGAGACATTTTCTCCAGTAGCTCGATACACTTCCATCCATTCTATCACTGCACTAGCGGCTTCCATGGGTTGGAAGCTACATAAGATGGATGTAAAGACAACCTTTCTCAACGATGAAATTGAGGAAGAAGTTTATATCGAGTAGCCAGAAGGATTCGTTATACACAATGAAAAATCTCATGTGTGCAGGTTAAAGAAAGCCATGTATGGAATAACGCAAGCACCACGTACTTGGTACGCGAAAATGGATGGATTACTGATGAGTTTGGGCTTAAAAAAGAGTACTGTTGATCCAAACCTATATTATCACATTGATGGCAACGAGTGCTTGATCTTGGTCTTATATGTGGACGAACTTTTCCTCACCGGTTCAGAGAGAATCATTGCAGAATGAAAACAAGAATTGACTGCTAAATTTGAGATGAAGGATTTAGGATTGATGCATTACTTATTGGGACTAGAAGTATGGCAAAGGACAAATGAGATTTTCCAGAGTCAAGGAAAATATACTGTGGAGATATTGAAAAAGTTCGGTATGACAAAATGCAAATCCATGTCTACACTAATGGTGATGTATTTGAAGAAGATGAGTGATGCTGATTCAGGAGAGACTGATCCACAGTTGTACAAACAGTTGATTGGATCACTGATGTATCTAGTTAACATCAGACCAGATATATGCTATGCAGTGAATGTGATTAGCCGATTCATGAGCCAACCGAGACAAACTCACTGGATAGAAGAAAAACATGTATTGAGATACCTACAAGGCACAATTAGTTATGGCCTAAGATATGCCTCCAGTGTAGAATTGAGCCTGGAGGGATATGCCAATGCAGATAGGGCAGGGAGCGCAGTGGATCGGAAGAGAACCTCCGGTTGTTTCTTTACTTTAGGGTCTTCCATGGTTTCCTGGTGTAGCAAAAAACATAGCTTTGTGGAATTGAGTACCATAGATGCAGAGTACATTGCATTGAGTGTGGAAGTCTGCAAAGCAGTGTGGCTTTGCAAACTTCTGACTAATTTATTTGATCATGAGATGGATCCTACTACTATTCATTGTGATAACCAGAGCTATGTGAAGCTCTCTGAGAACCTTGTGTTTCATGATTACAGCCTCCCTAGATGAGAGGGAGTGTTGATGATTACAGCTATGTGAGACATCCTATAGGACACATACTGAGTGAGTCGACCTGAGAGAGAGCTCACGAGTTGGGTGTGTGGTTCCTCTCTAAGACAGAGATGGAACATTGTGCCCCTATGTGAGGTGGTGAAGCCCATGATATGGGTGTGTGGTTTTTCTTTGAGACGAAGATGGAATGTTGTGTACCCCTATGTAGGGAAGCCCATGAGTTGGGTGTATCATTTTGAGACAGAGATGAAATGATGTATTGGCCTCCTCTGTGCAGAGAGTTGAGATGATGTGATACTCCATATGATTCTCCTGTGTAATGCAGTGAGAAATAAGATCTACTGAGTTGGACGTGCCTGTGGCTGAACATAGGTGAATGTGATCCTAGTGGCTGAGCACTAGTGAGTGTGGTTCTCCTGTGAGACGCAGTGAGACAGAGATGTGGACATCCATGTGGCTGAGAACAAATGGATGTTCCCCTAGTGGCTCAGAACTACTGGGTGTATGATATCCCTTGCTATATTTTACAAGAGTCAAACATACCTGTAACCCTATTTGTGATGTAAAGGGTACAGGTCGGCCCCACCATAAAGTGAAAGATAATTAATGTAAAAGATAATTATTGTAAAAGATAATTAATATGGTAATTATTAATTATATTATAAGTTATTGAGGTTGGCCCTGTTGTGCCAATAGACACTACTGTTGATAGGTTCAGTCTAATATAAATAAAGGTAAGTTCCCCATTGAGGAATCATATCACAAGTGCGAGTTTGGAAATTTCAACAAACACTTGTTCTTGGGAAAAGTGCATACCTCTCTTGGGCGCTAGTCTTCTAGGGTTTGTGAAGCACCCTTTTGTGTGCTAGTTATTTATGGTGGTGGAGGTATTTCTCTTGAAGAATATAGAAAAGGATTGGATGGGTTTTCTTCCCTTGTTGAGAAGGGTTTCCCAGGATACTTCTTGTGTACTTGTGCATGGTGTTTCTTCTTGTGATCTTGGTTGCTGCAACAAATTGTTTATGGTTTAAGTAAAATGCTAAAAATGGAATGAAAATATTGCTTAAGCCTAGCTTATTGAAAAATCAACATGGTATCAGAGTATAGGTCTTGAAGAACCCATTGCACAAGCAAATTTCAGCCATCCTCTCTCTTTTGCAAAACCGTACAACCCTCCTAAGGTTTCTAGAAAAATCCATACGACCTACCTTTGTGAGGAGTTTCAACACTTTCCACTTGGACATTGGGGATAAAAAGTGTATAGGAGTGTACGACCTCCTCCATCGCACCTCCAACAAGCTTCAAATTTCATTTATGAGCATTTTGACTTTTTGGCCCTAGGGTTTTGCTAATTTCTACAGAAATTTTAGAATTAGGGTTTCTGCAACTCATTGAAGGAGCTCTCCAACTCACCAGTACTCTCCTAGATTTCAAAGGATTATTTTTGGCAGTCATAAGTCCAACAAAATAGAAAAGCGCTAGCCTAGCCTAGCCGTTAGGTTTTCTAGCCTTGTTGACAAGGGTTTGTGAAGAATCTAAAACTATGATGAACACAATCATGATGGAAGACAAGCTTGATAAATAAATAAAACTCAGTTCCTGGAAGTCAAGAACTCAAGGAGATGAAGACATCAACATCTCAGCACTCTCAGGTACGGTCCCTACCAATGATAATACTTGGTTAATTGACAGTGGTTCCTTCAGGCACATGACCGGTTTTAGAGATCACCTAACAAATTTTGTTGAGAAAGAGACACATCTACATGTTGTCCTTTGAGATGATGCCATATATAATGTGAAAGGGGTTGGAACTTCTACCTTCCAGCTAGATTCAAATATGCAACTTCAACTAAGAGAAGTACTATATGTACCTGGAATGAAGAGGAACCTCGTCTCCATTTCTGCCTTGGAAGACAAAGGCTACAACTTGGTGACCTTTTCAGAAGGAAGAGTTCTTGCATCACACAAAGACTCACATATAAATTCTGCCAAGGTAATTGGTGTTCGAGAAAACAACTTGTACAAATTAACCATCAGACCAGTCCAGGCCTTACTACATGACACTATCATCTTGAGTGATCTATGACATATAATACTTGATCACATTCATTATAGAGCTCCCCCAGCTCCAGGGAAGATGGTAACAGGTCTTCCAGAGATACAGATTCAACATAAAGGTGTTTGCAAAGGTTGTGCTCTTGGCAAGAATGTTAAAGGATCCTTCTTGAGCAGTGACAATAGATCCAAGGAAATCTTGGACTTGATTCATTAAGATGATCATGCACTTGGATTGTTACGAGATATATGTTTGGTGCCAACCACATATATTGTTTATGCACTTGTCAAACAAGGGAGAACTTATATCAAGTTTAGATATTGTTTCAAATTGAGAAATTATAACAAGAATGAATGTTTTTCAAAATTATGTGCATCCATCGTTGATGACATCGAGAAAGGCAATGAAAGTTTTTTATTTCTATTTTTGTGTCGTTTATTATTTTTAATATCATGGTAATGTTTTAATTTTATTTAACATGAAAATGTTATATTTTATTTTTACAGTATTTTGATGAACGACTTTCACATATGCTAGTGGGGAGTTACTCTACAAAGAATGATATCATGGATGCCATCAATGCTTTTCATATTTAAAATACACAAGAAGGATGGAAAAAGAAACAAAAAGTAATGGAGGTTGAACCTGCAAGAGTAGACATAGAAGAACATGAAAGAAAAAAGAAAAATCCTCATTCTAGAAATCCTAAAAGGGTTACATTTGAAAATGAGGAAACTCCAAATGAAGATTTTGTTGAGATTGGTCCCAATAAGGTTATCACTCCTTCTTGCAAAAAGAACAAACAAGATAAACACACAAGAGCGATGGTTGTTGATGAGTCTATTCCTATCGATTATGAAGAAATCATTTATTTAGATGAAACACATTTATATCATAAGAGGAAAAAAATGTTGATAATGTTCAAGAAGCCATCATTAGCTCATAGTATTATAGTAAAAGTACTAAAGGTAGAAGAGAAATAATAACACCATGTGCTGATCTAGAGGATGGTATTATGAAAACAACACAAAATGTCATTCGAAATAGAATAAGAATGGGAAACTTAGTTGATGATGGCCACACATTTCAGTTGAATGTGAAACAACTTTATAAACCCATAGAAGGGTAGGAAAAATATCAAATTAGAAAACCGCATCACTTGCATATTCACAATTTGAAAGCATTGATTAGGTACAATTCATATGCACATGTGTTTGACTACCTAGTTCTTATTGACCCAATGGAAATTCCTACGAGGGAATAATTTGATAGATCAAAATGTTTTGACTACAAATATTATATGATTGGAGGAAATCATTCCAAAGAGGCTAGAAGAGAATTGATACAAGAATATCCCAATAATCCTATTTTTGAGACAGTCAAACACATAATTTATGCCGGTTTAATAGATTTAGAAGCAAAGTTACTAGCGTGGGATCATAACACAGACAATGAGTACAAAATGTCTATGACCTTCATTCAAAGGGTGAGATTTATCCATAATGAATTTTCTGAAATATGTCGTGGGGATAGATCAAATATTGATGTTAAGATTCTGAAGCAATGTTGTATGGAAATAGGATTCCCACTTGATGATGAAAATACAAAAGAAAAAAATCGCAAAGGAAGTGATATATTTCGAGCTATGGATAACTATTTTCAATTGGGATTTAGAACTGAACATGTATGGGATTTGATATATGATATCTTCACCCTATGGGGAAATATTTGTATAAAAAATTAGAGAGTTAAGAAGGCTAAACTATTGATATGTGGCACAAGTAAGACAGGTCTTGACATAAAAAATCTTCCTGACGATATGACTATAACACCTTGGAGATCAATACAAGGAGTGAAGGATGATACAATTATCATAACTATATTATCACGTGTTAGGTTGGGAGAATTGTCAATGAAAGAAATTTGTGATGAATTTAAAAAGTAAGTCTGCTGAGTTATTTTTATTTATGTTAGGACTGTAAGATTTTATTTATTTATTTATTTTTATTTTTTTATCCAGTTTAACATATCAGTTTAACATTATTTTTGTTTTATTTAGTCACAAGGTGTATATGAAAATACAAGAGGAAATGGTCAATATGTTGAATGAAGAAAGTTGGGATGATGTTAAACTCAACTATCCAGATTCAATCTCTTCAACAGTATTGAAACAATCTTTTGTTGCATTAAAAAATGTACGCTGATTTATTACATTCATATTATTCGTTTGTAAGTTAATTTATTTATATTTTAATAGTTATAGATATATAACTATATGTTTGTTTGTTTCATCAAAGATGCCAAAGAATAATGCAGATGGAGTACTTGAAACTTTCAAAAGTTTTATTCAAAAAACCAAGTTTGAAAGAGAAAGAAGGAGACGTATTCAAAATGTTCAACTTGATGAAACCCTTGATCACTACATTTGGAATGGGCTCGACACTATTCAATATAAAGTGGTATTAGGTGATTGTAAAAAACTTGCAAATATTGTTCCTAAAAAAGAATACTCCCTAATTATTGGGGATATCCCTCATGGTTATAATATCCAAAACATTGGATATGATACTGAGCCTTATACTTACCAAGCTTGCAGTAAAGTGGTTATGGGATTTACAGAAGTTACAACATCACTATTTTGGAGATTTCTAGTATTTCATTCAGACACACAACAAGGATTAGTACAATCAAGCTTCAAGGGGAAAGAAAAGACAAGGATGCAATATATTTTGTAAGATATTGAAAGTGTATGTTAGCAATTAGGATTATAAAACAATTTTATTAATTCACAGGTTAATTGAATTTGCACTTATTTATGTTACATGCACAAGCCTAATATTCAGAGCTCCAAGAAAGAATCATTTAAACATGATTTTGAGAGTATACATCTTGCAACCTAGACAAAAGATGATTCTTATAATTCTATTCTTGCCAATGCAAATGATGGAGATAGTCCTAGTAGTGTACTGGTATACAATGCTGTGGTTAAAAAGATAACATATAAGGAAAAATATTTGAAAGGAGAGATGGTTAACATTTATCAAAAACCAAGGGCATTAATTAATTATCTTATAGATAGATTTTCAAATGAAGGAGATTGGGTTTTGGATTTGTTCTTGGGTTCAGGTAAGAATTATGATCTAATATTTATGAAATCATACTTCAATCTTATATTATTGTTAATTTATGTCTTTTTACAGTATCTAACTTCATTATTTATTTTGTATTTGGTGATTAGGTATAACATTAGCATGTTTCTTACAGAAAGGAAGGAATTTCATATCCATTGAAAGTGACCCAATGCAGTGCAGTTTTATTCAACAAAGAATTAATGCTATTCCAGCTGTTCCAGATGAAATGCAAGAAGTTGGCTTGAGGAAATGATATTTTAGTGAATCAAAGGTGGAAAAATTGTCAAAGGAACCTCAAGTACCATTAGGTAGAATGATTGGAAAGGATCACTTTGGAGAACTTACAGATATCAAAGAACCAATGGAAGAACAAAATAACACAATGAAAGCACAAAATGATGTCGAAGAAGATGATAATGTGTTTGTTGAGAATGATGAATGATGAGTTTAAAGATTCCTTTGAAGACGATGCTCAATTTTGCAAATTTTTGATGAGTTATAACTGTAATGATTTGACTTTCATATTTTAAAATAATAATAAAGATGTATCTATTGTTGTTTTGTGATGAATCTTTTTTTTTTTTTTTAATTTCGTTTTTATTGTACGTGAATCACTGTACATTGGAAAATTTTATTAAATGTTGTCATTTTTGACTTCAAATGTATAAAAATATGAAAGAAATGATAATCTTTTATAAAATTTAGACTTTTTTTGTTCAATTATGTCCATAAAAATTATTTATTTGACATGTTATTTTAAGGAATATGTACCAAAATGTATAGTTTTTTTTTTATGTACCAAAGAAGTATTTGAATGCAAATCTGGAAGACCCCAAGGCCTTTCCACTAATGAAGGGAAATAGAGGAAACTCAAGGGAAAGAGAAAAACTCCTTGCAAGCTAACTTGGATCTGGAAAAAGCAACCATGTTTGAAGCATCCAATTTGTATACAAGGAAAATATATGAATATGTTGGAGTGGAGGAATAAGAAACCATGGTTGGTGCAAATAAATAAAATGAGATGGTAGAGAAATGACTAATCAAGATGTAACAAAATACCCTTAAACCACTATGCTTATGATGTTAACCCTTATGGATAATATACTAGCAAATCCATGAGGAGGAAGCATGAACCTCCCCCAAAAATAATACAAATATTTTCCAAACTCTATGGATCACCACACAATAGAATTTGGCACAACATATGTTGAAGAGGCAAGTGGGGAGCTAGTATAACAATCAATCGACAATTTAAAAAGTCACAAGGAGGTTTTTCATGAGAATAATTGATGCAAAGCAACAAGATCTCACTCCACTATGCAACTTGACTCGGGGTTGATAAACAAATCCACCCATGATAAGATATGGAACAATAAAGGGTTATGAAGTAGAAGTACAAGTACTTGTGAAATTTAATTAGAGTAAAAAGTCCCATCATTGCATTGTTGTTTAAAACAAATTAGAATATTGCTTGTAAAATACTTTATCTAGAAGGGAACTCATAGAGTCATTATAGACATTAAACCAAATTAGAATATTATGCTTATAAAATATTTTCTTTGGAAGGAAAGCCACATGATGATTGTAAATGCTAGGGGCATCTTAAAGAGGAATTGGAACCCTTTGGATCCTCAACACTTCTCTTTAGGCCATTAGGATCCCAAACAATCACAATATCATTGTTCTAGTGGGACACATGTCCATTCAACTATGTGTAACAATTGAATGTCAAGAAAATATGATGGTATTCTCTCAAATATTTTGGGACATGGCTTGCCCCCAAAAATAATATCATTGCACGAGATTTGAGCTTGGTCTTAAACACTAAGGAGAAAGGGTGGAAATCTATATTTGATACCCTTGTAGAGAGACCATGGACGATATCATCTTGGACCTAGACTTGGTTGGGATTAAACCAAAATATGACGATTTTACATGGAATAAGAATAAGTGGGTATCCTGCACATAGTTGAATGATTTTAATTTCTATAAGACAATGCCTTTTGATGGAATATTGGAAAATACATTACTCCATTATTTCTGACCATAAGCCTATTTCATTAGTGAAGGAGCTCGCTCAAAACCTTGTTCTAGTCCCCCTAAGTTTCAATCGCCTTTGGATCCTCATGAGGAGGTCTCATTGAGGAGACATGGAGAATACAGATTAATGGCTCTCCCTCTGTGTGGGAACAATGTGAAAATATTAAAGAAAATCCTTAACTCATGAGTTTGATACTTATGCCACAACTTGTTTTATGCTAGGATGCAAATGGAATCAATAGAGAGTGAACCCCAACTATTGAAGCAAGAGGAGGTATCGTGGGTCCTCTTTCTCTTACAATGAAAAGAGAGGAGGAAGAGTTATGGAGATTAAAATCCAGGAGCACTTGGTTCAAGCTTAAAATATGGGGATATCAACATGACGTTCTTCCATAAAAAGGCTTGCACCTACAAACGCCAAATGCATATCTACACAAATCTTTGAAAACATCCTGGATTGAGTTCGAGGATGCGAAGATCTCAACACATTGTCACATTGTCATGAATGTAAAGAAACAAATATAAGCTACAACATATGCAATAAGAAAATCATACCTGTAGATACCATACTTGTGTGATCAACACTGCATGTAAGGGCACTTGAAGATTTCCAAATATTTGACATTTAATAGTTGATTTATACTCATAGTGACAATTTGTGCGAGAATTGCATGGGGTAGATTGGACATAGTGAGAGGAATTTTAAATATGGAAGTGTTAAATATGAAATTGTTGAATATTGTGAAACTTTGGCTAAAAAATTATAATTAGTGAATTTTTGAAAAGGATAACAAAGTGTAACATTATTCTGAACATAAATAACCCCACTGTTATTCATCTTGTTTTTCGATTTTCAAATTAAAAGCATGGTATATTTTAAGTTTTCAAACATTGAAGTGTTAAATTGATAACAACCCTTCAAAATGATATATGACTTGTCCTTCAAATTTGATCCCCGCCCTCCACTAATACATCCCACCTCCGTGATTTTGGCTATAAGCCAAGGTCAACTAGGATGAAAGAATAGGTGCATGCCATCCACATTTTTTTATCCATATTAACCTAAATATAGGTTTTGCTATATTTTCCACCTACACATAGGATTTTCTCTATTTTCTACCTCTCTTGTAGTTGATACCTTCAATAGTGCTCTTCCATTATGTAATTGCATCGAGGGACACACACTTTGCATTCCCACAATTATTATTCACTTTGTATTTTAAAGGATAATTAGTCTAATTTAAACTCATAATAAACTAAGCTTATTGCAAAATTCATTTTTGTAACTTAAACTCATAAAGTACTAACACTGATAATCAAATATCCAACTTTATCACCCTCCTTTAATAGTCACACTGGAAACTACACCAAGTTTATATCTAAGATACAAAAAATTATTTTTAGATTGAGAGACTCGAGTAACTATATTTGTAGTATTCTCTTGAGTTACACAATATTGCAATTCTATTTTCTCATTCTCTACCAAATGTCAAATATAGTGGCAAAGCACTTGTACATGCTTTGTTCACTCATGGAAAATAGGATTCTTGTCCATGTTCAACTTTTATACTTGGAATATAACTAGTAGCCTACTTAATTAAACAAGAATCTACAAGAAATGTTGTCCTACACTCCACTTTAGTGGAGAAACGTGTTATTGCATGTTGCTTCTTGATCAACCATGAAACAACCCCTATACTAAGGCTTAACATGTTACTTGGATAATTTTTAGCCTAATTTTTAGATCTAAGTTAGGCTATAAAACTGTTGAACATCCATCCACAATCACATCACAACTTATTGATATATTGTTAATGGTCACATAAGCCTTATATTATTCATTATAACCAACAAATATTATCTTCTCACATTTATCATACAATTTGATTATTTTCTCTTAAAGAACTAAAACATAAACAACAAATCCAAATGTTTTTATGTAACTAACCCAAGGCTTTCCTTTTGACCTAGCCTCTTTTGAGGAGAGGATTTGTACTTCTTTTACATGACAAATATTGAAAAAATATACAATGATACATATTGTTTCTTCCCAATATGTATTTGGCACCACTACACTCCACCATACATTGGCCCATCTTACTAATTGTGCAATTTATTATCTTCACAACTCTATTCCACTAGGGAGTAAATGTTGAAAACAAAACATGAGAATGCAATTTTTTTTTGACAAAAATTAGCAAATTAATTAGAGCTAATTTCTTACTGTATGACTTAAATATTTTGAACTCAACAAAATAATCAAATTTCTTTTTTATAAAATAAACCCACAATTTCTTAAAAAAATCATAATAGTGAACAATAGAACACACCTTTTACTACCCATTTGAACTTGTCCTCATAAGACCACAATATCACTATATACAAGATCCAAAATAACTTTGGCTCTCTAAGCTTTCCCCATTAAGGAGAAACATATGTTGTTTTCCTAAAAATAAAGTTTTGTGAACTTTGTTCTTTTCTTCACAAATATTTAACATCCCAACCACCATTTTATATTTTTCTAATAAAAAAAAAGTTATTGGAAATTTAATTTCTCATACCTTTGATGCCATAAATTACCGTTGTTTTTATTTCTACTACGAATCATCAAGGTGTATGACTATATCACTTCATCCATAAACATATACAAACCTTTCACCTTTATATTTAAAGCAATCTTATGATTTCTCCTCTTATCAATTACAAATCATAACTACTACAAATTTCCTTTTAATGATGGACATAAATGCCATTAAAACATATTTAGTGGCGTTCGACAACCCAATCATTGTCAAAGGTTGATCACCATCTAGCTAAGTATTAGAAAAACTTAAGATGGTCCAATAATGATCTTTGTGAAAAATATAAAATGAGGTAACAAGCTATCACATAGATCACTATAAAAAGGATACTTTTGAAATTTTTATTATGATAGTTTACCAAGGTCACCATTAGTATAGAACAATGGTGTTGTCTAAATATTCGACTTTTTTTTTTAACTTTTTCACCGAAATCTGGAAAAACAGATCTTGGAAATGGATTGAGCACCCTGAAAAACTCTCAGGGAACTCTAATTATACAGACTCAATCACTCAAATATAGAGTTCCAACAATTTTGATCAGATTTCAATAAAAATTGATTGAAAAATATGACTGTAAAAACTCCAAAAAGTGGAACATTTAAACTACCCGTATAACAACACAAAAATATTTATATTTATACAGTTTTCACTTAAGAATAAATAATGATATTTCTCTAGTGATTGTTATTATTGTTTTTTTATTCATCATACACAAATTTTAGACTTTGTTTAAATTTTTTATGTTATTATTTTCATAACTAGATTTAAACAATGTAAAGTTGTGATTTAGCCAACAATTTTATTACCGAATTGGGGTTATTGTTGCTGGAAAATTAAAAACTTAAAACATTTAAATTAAGCCCAATTTTTTTATAATTTAATACCAAGCTACTCTAAATAATATATTGACAAAGTGTAAGCTTAGTGAAATAAATAGCTACATTATGAAACTGATTGTATATTAGATGAATCACTACCAAATAATTATACAAAATTCAATTCAAATTACAACAATGCTGCAATCTAGTTAAACCTTAGTTAAACATTGAATTTTCTTTTAAAACATTTTTAAAATAATAGATCATGATATATACTATCCATGATAAATCAAGATCTATATAATTTTACTTATTGAATGGAACAAACCTAAATTATTCAAAACAACAGTGGAATCCTTTTACTTATCAATCAAATCATTACTTACTTGAAACTTTTAATAAGGCTTTGTCAATCAAGTCATTACTTACTTGAAATGGCTTTGTTTCCTATTTTAGATTAATAACATGTTGATATTTGAATTATTTAGTATCATTTTGGACTCTGGAATGTCTTCAAGAGATTCTAAATTTTTGGACCGTCTAGAAAATTCAAAGCCAATAGAGTTTATTAATTGTTAAAAAAATAGACTTACTAATAAATTTAAAATATTTTGTATTTATTAAAATGTTTAAAATACAAAACAAATAAAAATGAAAAATCCTAAAACCTATGTGCAAATCAATGAATAGTCATAATGCAAGGCTTACTCTGGCCGAACTCATTACATGTTCAATAGAAATAACAATACCTTTTTCATACACAACAAGCCCACCACCAGTATCGTATCTGATATGAAAATGAAACTTACACCCAATGCCTTGAATATATTACTTCAAATCAGAAGGTAACATTCTAGAAGAGGTAACATTCTAGAAGAGGGAGGAAGATCCTATGAATCATGCCTCTCTCATATTTTAATGATGGCAGGAAGCTTGAGTGTTCCCACTAGCACAAGAGTTAAATTTGCAATAAACTGATACAATTACCAGACATATCTTTAGTACGAATTATTCCACTTGTCATACCATTCTGCAAAGGCCTGAGTTCACTTTTACTTATCTTCCCACTGATCATGAAGATCATGAAGCTCAAAAGAAAAGGACTTGGTAGCATGAAGTCAGAGTAATCTCTTGTTATGAAATATTTTGATTGCTAAAAGCAAAAAAAACAGCCTTCCACTGATTAATAAATTCACTCATCCATGAAGAAATATCTAAGATGTCTAACCAGTTGTTAGAAATGTCCTTAAACCAGCCCCGCTACACAATTGATGGACATTGACACCAGAGATATACCTAAATTACCTCAGAAACCTTCCAAAATGCAAATAAAAGTGAAAAAAAAAACATTTTCCTTCCCATCTTTCATAAACATTTTGTCCAAATATAGACAACAGGACTGGAAAATTGTCCTGTGCCAGACAACGTTAAGAAAAACCTTTTTTGAATATCTACTCACAACCGTTTATACCACATCACAGTGGGTTGTTCAACTGTCGACATCATTCGCTTCGATCGAGTTAGTCACAACATGACTGCAGACTTAATGGACTGGAAAATAACACCACCTGCGCGCTGAGCCAAGGACTACGCCTTTCCACGAATATACGTGCCTATCCCAAGTTTGCTGCTAGGGGATACCGACATATATGTTTAGTCATAACTATGTAGACTAGTCATAACTATGTAGACTGGGCGAGATGGCGTCAACCATGACTGCATAGAATTCCAATTTACATACTCAGTCTCTGAGCAAAGAATAATGTTCATGTATCCATATCACAATGCAAGTTTTTTGTTCACCTTTTGAAAGTAATAGTGCCTTGACAGACGGTCACTGATAAAAAGTGATCGTTGCACATATAAGCAAGTTTGCTCCAATATCTGCCACAACACGTTTCTTAAAACTCTTCACAACCAAGTAAGGATCACTCTGTCGATCTTTGCATCAATAAAAGCCCTGAATAGAAGTATCCCTTGCCTTGACAGATGGAAAAAATGGAGGCATGCAATTGACCTTCATTGAAAACCACTTCCATGTATTCATAAATCCCATCTCATATACCGTATGCTCATATAGGAGCATAGTTTTATTCCTCACGAAACATCGCTGTGATATCATGTTATCGCTGTGATATCATGTTGAATTTTCACATGCATGGCTATCATAAACATCATATTATGATTTTATCAAGTTTAGATATTATTTTAAATTGAGCAATTTAACAAGAATGATTTTTTTTCAGAATTATGTGCATCCATAGTTGATGGAATTGAGAAAGGAAATATAAGTTTTTTATTTCTATTTTTGTGTGGTTTATTATTTTTAGTATCAAGATAATGTTTTAATTTTATTTAACATGAAAATGTTATATTTTATTTTTACAGGGTTTTGCTGAACGAATTTCACATATGTTAGTGGGGATTTACTCTACCGAGAATGATATCATGGATTCCATCAACGCTTTTCATATTGAAAATACACAAGAAGGAAGGAAAAATAAACATAAAGTAATGGAGGTTGAATCTACAAGAGTAGACAGAGAATGATTGGAAATGATCACTTTGGAGAACTTGCAGATATCAAAGAACCAATGGAAGAACAAAATGACACAATGAAAGCACAAAATGATGTCAAAGAAGATGATAATGTGTTTGTTGAGAATGATGAATGATGAGTTTAAATATGCCTTTGAAGACGATGCTCAATTTTCAAATTTTTGATGAGTTATAACTGTAATGATTTGACTTTCATATTTTAAAATAAAAATAAAGATGTATCTATTGTTGTTTTGTGATGAATCTTTTTTTTTTTTTTTTCGTTTTATTTGTATGTGAATTACTATACATTGGAAAATTTTATTAAATGTTCTCATTTTTTACTTCAAATGTATAAAAATATGAAAGAAAATGATAATTTAGAATTTTTTGGTTCAATTATGTCTAT
>JASDQU010013376.1:78694-108710 GCA_032191745.1 Picea mariana | reverse complement strand
GAAAGGATTTCTGAGTTTGAGATTTATTCTTCCACTGGTTAATTATATCAAAGAATAGATTGCTCTTTTACAGTTATCAGTCTTGTTGCACTTTTTCTTCTCCAACATATACTGTATTCTCACTTGGCTCAACTAATGGTTTTGTTTACCTGAACGGTTGCACATAGAGAAGAGATCTTGACAGTTTATCCTCTAAGCCCCTTTAAGTTCAAGAGTGTGATCCTCCAACCTCTTAAAATTCTTTTTCTTTTAAACTTTTGAAATAAGATGTGCTAGGTTTGTTCCTAAAGCAATCTAGGGACAACTTCTAGTGCTAAAAACAACCATCTTTATTCATTCTTGAAGTGTTATTTTCGGCCCACATTACTTACTAGTTTTATTGCTGACATTGCTAACTAGTCTAGACCTTTTACTTATTGATTTGGATATAATCTATTGTTGATATAAATGCTGCAAAATAGGGACAGCAAGATTAACGTTTGATCCACTTGATATATTGCTTTGCAATTGGATTTTTCTTGGGTCTCGGATAGGTACAATCATCGGGAAAAGAAACACATCCTTTGGGGCAACATTACTTGGTCAGCAAGGCATCTCCCCTTTCCTTTTTTCCACTTAGTATATCGACTTCTAGGGGCCTCTCCATTACCTTTTACTTTCTTCTTTCCCTTCCCCTAGGATCTCCGGGATCACCTCCGAGGAGTGAATTTAGTCACCCCCCAAGTGCGGGACCTACATCGAGGTGACATTGGGTGTAGTGTTCTATAGTTATAACACTTCCTTTGTGGTTGGGTCGAGCTTTTCCCAACCTACAACTTGTGTGATAACATTTTGGTGCTATTGTCGAGGAAGATTTTGAATCTTCTATGTACCCTATCGACACTTTGGTAAGCTACCCCAAAGACTTTCCTTTAGCTTGCCTGGTGACTCCACCTAAGGGGCGTTCCCTTTCTCTTTTCCTTGATGAGATCACCTTGAAGTTTATCTAGCAACTCCACCTTCCACGAACCCAATTTTCCCTTTTTCCCCTTTCATCCCTTGATGAGCCTTGAGCTCATCTAGAGACTTCATAGAGGTATTACCCTAAGTGATGGAACCATGGCCTCACGGAACTTACCATGGGCATTCCATAATGTGTATCCTTCTCTTGATGTTCATAATGTCCCTGGCTATCCAAATCATTGTCCAACAGAACGGAGAGCAAGTTGCCCCAAATTTGACGGTGATCTAACTCTAGCAGTCACCCATGTCATGAGTTACATGAACTATGCATCGAGCTTAAATGTGTTACATGAAAATGTATTGATGAAAATTTTTGTGTCATCACTGGAATCAACTCAAAAGGATTGGCTTGCACACTCATGTGATCCAACGAGTATCCATTCTTCTACAAAGCTCATTGAAGAAATTCTCAAGCAATATCGGCCAGCTACTCAAAGTTTGCAAGATGTTTTCCAAGAGATCAAACACACTCTTTGCCGAGAAGGTTTTTTGATCAATGATGAGACCATATATGAAGAAAATCTTGAAGAAGATATTGATGAAGAAGATCTGGATGAGACATATGATGAAGATGAAGTATATGCTCTTCGACTTGATGAGGACGTCTAGACCTCTGCTCCTCTTGCACATCAAGAAGAGAACATGATGAGTTATAGTCCTTTTGAGAACTTTGATGATGCTTTGTTCCATGACTATGGAAATGAAGAAAGACTGCCAAAAGGATCTCGGTGAAGTTTCTCTTGCAAAAGGCTTGAACGAGACATTGTCCTCTATTGTCCCTTTCGAAGAAGATGAAGTTATCCAGTCTTGTGAAGAGGTAATCGACGTCTATGATGAAGATGAATTCATGGAACCCTCGGATATAGTTGACGAATGCATTGATGATTTCATACAAGTTGGGAAACGTAGATGGGATGTGGGTTGCTTCATTATTGATAGAGATCCCATTTATGATATTGAGGGTAGCTCTCAAGGAGAAGGGGTTGAAATGCCAGTTTCAGTAGACTGGCCTCCATGCATGTATGATTCAGAGGTTTGGCAGACTAGTGATGACATAGTTACAGATTTGTTATGCCCTTTCGAGGATGACTTGTCGCAGCATGATCTTCATTCATCATTTGGTACATACCCTTTTGAGGATGCAAATTTGTTTTATGACTTCCGACCGTTGTGCTCAGGTTTTGAGGAATACCAAGATGTGGCCACCTCAAAGAAATCAAAGGTTCATTCTTCAAAGCGGAAGTATTTTCATCTTGGATATTTCTATGTAGATTCATGGGGGGAGAAGCGGTGTTTTTCTACACCTAAGATTGTTCCTTACCTCGTACCCTCTTCTCCAAGATATCATGCAGTATTCTTTCGATCTCTCATCTCATCTCAGCCCTCGACAAGCAGTGAGTCTTTATGTGTCGATGAAGATGAACCTTCATCTACATATAGTAGCCCATTTCATAGATGGATTGATCAGTCTTGTGGCTACACTTTCAGGTGGGATGATCAGGCTGATGGTTTCTCTTTCCAGCGGGATTTACTCCCTCCCACCCATCTTTGTGAGTTTTATTTCATGATCGATTATATGTATGTTTATACCCATGATTATTATATGCTTAGCTTATCCTGGTTGTATTATATGATTAAGCACATGGGGATATACTTTCATGAGATGATCAAATGGTTTCACTAGTTGTATGACTTCACCTGACATCATCTAGCACATGATCTTCAAGGCCCCAAGGCCCCAGGTAAGTAGGTAAGTCATCTTGTTTTCCCTGCATTTGCATCTTGATTGTTCATGTTAGTTTAGATGCATCTCATTTTCATTTTGCTCTACTTACATATTGATTTCATGCTTAGTTTAGAAAATTTTTAAGCAATGTCGAAAAAAAATTATGGCTTAGTTGGTTTTGATTATGATCATGTGAGAACAAGGATGAGTAGGCCATCCTGCACTTGACGGTTTGATGTTTCCTTGTAGGCACGGGTCTACCAGGAGATGGTGTGGTTCTCATGCACTCTATGGTGAGCACATGTCCCCAACTAGGAGCCAGATGTTATCTCCATCTTGTGGATAACTAAGGAGATTATGTCTCAAGGCCCTCAAGTTGCAGATATGGAGCGTCGAGAGACTACATGACTAGTAGTACCCTTTTGCATAGTTGGAAACCCCTTTCACCACCATAGATGGTCACAGATTTCCAGAGGGCATCCACCACATCATATGCCTTCCCGAAGGTAGTGGGCATTGCTCCATGAGGTACAAGTCAGTATTATGGCGAGCAGCATTTCAATATGTAAGCCAGTTGAGTATGTTGTATCTTAGATTGCTCTAGATTTCTTGATACATGCTTGGACATTATGCCTTTTGCCTTGCTTCACCTTGGTGGTTGACATTATGCCCTAGTCAGTGGTATTCCTTGGGGATGGGTTTTCTACTAGGAACTCCCTTTAAGAGTCATCGTATCGTTCTCAACCATACTTACCACTTTCCATCATTATTCCCTTCTATTTTCTTATCTTGGGATTTTAGGGTGTATTGACCCAAGAAGGGGTTGTCCCTTATTCTATGGGAAGAAGGGATTGAAGGCTCAGACGGAATGATGTTGGGTAAAAGATAAAATCCTTGTATAAACCTTCCATATGCTTCGCCCAGGGATCACCCAAGAAAGCAGTGAAATGCTTATCTTTGGGTAAAGGGGACCCACAATATAATAAAGATTGCTTAAAAGGTCAGTTGAAGGATAGGATATTTCATCATGATCCGACATATCACGTCCATGAATGTCTAGTGGTATGACATTACCATCATCTGGTCACCAAACCAGGGTAATTGCTCTCAGTTGCATGGTTGAGAGAAAGGGGGTCTCATCACGAGCCACCCTTCTCATTTCCACTAGGTATTTGTGGGTGACATTGCCATTATCTGGTCACCACACCAAGGTTGTGACCTTCAACCTCTCCTTAAAATTATGAAAGAATAAAAGAATGGCAAATAATGGGTGTGGAAAAAGTTCATTTGCGGACGAAGGTACTGCACACCCTCTACAAAGGCACCCATGAATGAGACACTACGACCCCTTGTATGTCATGAGCCCTATACCCATTGAGCCTTGACCCCAACCACTTCATCCACTTTTACATAGCTTAGAGAGGGATCTCTTGGAAACTCTCCTTGACCTAGGGAAAGATCTACCCAATAGGAAACCTTTTCAACCCTCCCATATTCAAGCTTGACAAGTCACATAGTGTCTTTGAGAAATTAATTTTCTGATATGATATAGTGATCTTCGATGCACATGCCTAGGTGGCTCATTTATTTATTGGATTCACTTATCATGATGTTATGACTTGAGATCCTCGGATAGCGTGCTCATTTGTCTTTGCAGGACCTCATTGGTGCACAGTTTTAGGAGAACAAGCCTAGCTTGGGCTTCCATGGGGCTGCAAGCCCACAAGTTGGATGCCAAAAGTTTGCATGCCGGATGAGAAAGATCAGACTTGGAAGGCCTTGAGGTTGACTTGGACAACATAGCCTAGCCCCCACATGCCAATCATTTTTCCTAGGAGAGGAAAAATGTCACTCCTGAAGGCATGACGTCACCTAGGGGGGTTAGGGCTTGGTGGTGAGGTGACATAAATTGGCACTTGGACGTTTTGAAGGGGCTTGACCCTTCATCATGAAGGAAGTTATTGGATGCTTAACCTGTGGCTTTGGGAAGCCTCTCTACTCCTCTCCATCACCAACAACCTCCTCCAAATGCTAAAACGTCCCCTAAAAGGGTGACGTCCTACTAAAATTAGTGTTTTATTTGTACAAAAGTGAAACTTTAAATGAGTTGTTTAATATTACTTTATTAAAGGGGGCAAGATTAGGGTTGTTGACCCCTAGTCTTGTGGTTTACCCCTTAATTTATGGACAAGTCACCTTGGTGACATTTTGTATAAATAAGAGATCATAAGATCTCATTTTAACATAACTCTCCCTCTTGTGAGAGGCTCTTGGACTGAAATTTTCTCTGCACTTGGAGTATTTTTCCTCGTGTGTTTTGTTTATGTCTAAGTCTTGGATTTTTTTGTTCATGGAAGTGATGTGCTAGCCTTGGAAGATTTTTTCTAGCTTTTATGGTGGTTTGTCTTAGTTTTTTCCTTGAATTGGTAAGTTGCTTACATTGTGTTATCATTATTGTTCAAGTCAAGGTTGTTTTGCTAGAGCGTGGTGGGAAGTATAAGGGCATACATCYCCACCATAGTCTCCACCTTTTTATGCTTCATATTACTGGTTAAACAAGGGTTTGCTAAGAAACACTCTCTTAKCTTAAACCCTAGCTAGAGAAACTTGCTTTGGGGAGTAAGAGGATTTACACCCCCAAGGAGGTAGCTTCTCTAGCTCTTTCTTTGCATGACCCCATTAACCCAATTATTAAGAGCATTAGTCATTTACTATTGCATTGGAGAAACAAAATTATTGCCTTGRAAAACGTCATTTCTTCAAGTTTTAAATCTCTCTTTTGTATAATGGTATTCATGCCTTGGGGATTCTTCCTCTYTTAGGGCATCCTCTTTCTCCTACAAAATCTTATTGATGTGCTAACTTGTTTCCTACAGCCATTGGGCTRCAGAAAACTCTAACCCTAACCATTAATATCTTACAAACTAACCATAGACTAACCCTCTAACTTTGCTAGTTTAACCTACTAACCTAGGTGCATYTATTCGGCTAGCTTTTGGCACTTTTTAATGGTCGGATTTTATGTTGTACTTTATTGAATTCTAGAGCCATAAGGTTGATATATTGTTGCAGAAATTTACTTGTATGACAGACATCTTTATTTAGTGTTGAAGTGTTATTTCTGGTCCACATTATTTACTAGTTTTATTGTTGACATTGTTAACTAATCTAGACCTTTTACTTGTTGATTTTGATATAATCTATTGTTGATATAATTGCTGCAAAATAGTGAGAGTAAGCTTAACTTGTTGATCCACTTGATATGTTGCTTTGCATTTGGATTTTTCTTGTGTCTCGGGCAGGTACAATCATTGGGCAAAGCAACACATCCTTTGGGGCAACATTACTTAGTCAGCAAGGCATCTCCCTTTTCCTTTTTCCACTTAGTATGTTGACTTCTAGGGGCCTCTTCACTACCTTTTCCTTTCTTCTTTCCTTTCCCCTAGGGTCTCCGGGATCGCCTCCCATGAGTGACCTTAGTCACCCCCCAAGTGTGGAACCTACATCGAAATGACATTGGGTGTAGTGTTCTATAGTTATAGCACTTGCTTTGTGGTTGGGTTGAGCTTTGTCCAACCTACAACTTGTGCGATAACAATAAGGATGTAAAATTCGGACGCATAATTCTAGATGGAGTAAAGGATCATTTGATCCGTCATTTATCTAGAAATAACACTTCCATGGACGTGGGAGGCTTTGAAGGGTTTATTTCAAAATAAAAACGAAAATCGTAAAATGGTGTTGAGAGAGAAGCTCAGAGACACAAATATGACAAGATCAGAGACGGTGACAATCTATCTCACTCAAATCAAACAGGTTCAAGATGAACTTGCTGCAATTGAGGAGACAGTGGATGATTCAAAATTGGTGAGGATGACACTCAAAGGCTTGACGAAGCAGTGGACACCGTTAATCAAAGGGATCGTGGCACGTGAGAAGCTCCATGATTGGACAAGGTTGTGGGATGACTTCGATCAAGAAGAACTTCAATATGAAGATCATAATGGAAGCTGGCACAAGAATGATGATGAGAACCTTACTCTTCTCAGCCAGCTAAAGAAGAGAAAGTCTACCTCTCAAGACGGCAAGAAGAAAGACACGAGAAAAGTCAAGTGTGTTGCAAGTTACAAGTTTGGACATTGTGCAAGTCAATGACTGAATAAGAAGGGTGAAAATGGAACACAAACAGAGGTAGCTACGTCGACAAAGGCTCATGTGGATGAGTTTGCCAAGAAGTTTCAACAATAGTTCTTACTTGTTTCTCATCTTTCCTCGGGCACCATATGAGTTGGTGCATGGCTACTAGATAGTGGAGCTACATGTCATATGACAAGAGCACGAGAGTTGTTCAAGAGCTTCATAGAGTCAAACTCATACATGTATGTGGAACTTGGTATGGACACCAAACATGCAGTAAAATGATCTGGGACGGTGCCATTCCAGATGGAGTCAGAAGGTGTGTTGAGAGTGGTGGATGTGATATGGGTGCCATAACTTAGGAGTAATGTGCTATCAATCTCAACGATTGAGAAAAAAGGCTTTGACATACTATTTCAAGATGGACATGCGTTGATCAAGCACAGAGGATCTAGCTCAAACATAGCAATTGTTCTCGGAGTTAGAGAGAGCAACTTGTATAGGCTAAAGGGTCAACATATGCAAGCAACGGCAAGCGACAAAGTGGTGAAGAACAAGAAGCGGGTAGCTCTGAAGGTTTAGAAGTTCAAAGGAGTCAACCTTCATGTTCAAGTGGGAAGGAACAACCTTTAAAGTCTATCAAAAAGAAGTCATGGTATGAGATGGTCATGCAGGATGCTCAGGAGCGGGTGGCTTCTAAAAGCATGTACAAAGGAAAGTCTTCGAAGAAGAGTCTGAACGAGATGGCCGATATAACTTTCATTTTAGAGGGAGCAATCAATCAAGTAGATTGGAGAGTAGTCATGGTAGTGACGACACATCCACCTACGAGTGGTAAAAATACATTCATTGCTAAGAGGGAGTGTTCATGTATTTAGCATCGAGCAGATACTTCCACATTGGCTTTGTGTCTAGCATTTGGAAGTCGTCACTAATACCTATTAGGATTTGGGAGTTTCACTTATAAGTTAATTAWTAAWTTGAATGACCTTTTAGAATTAATGGAGTTTAATTAAGTTAAATGTCTAAGCTTTTGTCATTAGTAACTTAAGTGAGTTAATTGAATCCTAGCCATTAAATCTAAATTGAAGGTGAGATCTAATCTTAGCCTTTGATCACTTTGGAGATGATCTAGGGTTTTGGATTTGCGGTTAACTCAACATTATAAAATGTAGTCTAAGTGAAAGGATGAGACACACATAGATTGAGTGAGTGATATCTCATTGATTGGGTGAGAAGGGAATTCCATCCAAGTGTGAGTGGGCAGGGTTCGAGGAAAGGAGCAAAGGGGCAACAAGGGATATAGCAGCCAAGTAGGCTAGGCTATTTGTTGTTTTGTATGATTTCTCGGGTGGGTCGTTATCCGAGGACGAGAGCCCAAATTTTATTTAATAAATCAACTCATAATTGGTTTTCCCTTAAAAGTTTTTTCCATGGGTAATTTACCCAAAATCTCGTGTGCAATGTGTATGGTTTATTATTATGTTTTTGTTGTAATATTTTGTTAAATAGGTCAGTTGTGTTTTTATTCAACAAGTGATTTATTTAGAAGTAATTGTCAGGTGATGGGTTCTTTCACTATAAATCCTACTTTGGATTAGACAATACTACAATCCAATGCCCCTCAAAAAGCAAAGATTTTCAACCACATGAACAAAAGCCAAAAAACCCACCTAGACATAAGGTGCATCGGAGCAATAACATCTTATATCCTAAGAAGCCTCCCCAAAAGTATCATCAAGGGCACCCTAATTCACAATAACAACCAAAAAGCATGCATCGATCGAGAATGGATGCATMAACTACCAAGGAACCCCTCATTGACCCAAATACCCCTCCTAAGGTGGAATCATTGACCACCACCCCCATGCCCCACCTCCCGCACGCCCAAAAACAACTTCATAGTTGAGCAAATTAGGCAAAAGGGCTAYAGGGTACCTCTCCAAAGTCTCAAGTCCCTTTAGTGGAATAAGTATAGAAAGAGACCCCAAAAGAGAGGCAATGTCTATTACAAAGTGTCATATGCTACACACAAGAAAGCAAAGGGAGACCAACCCAACATGCAAGAAGCAACTACTCCATTTCAAAGCATCCTCAAAGAAATGACCGCATTTGGTATGGAAAATATTTGAAATCCTCTTCAAGAAACCCTCAAATACATGACGAGGCAATGCAAGAAAATTATGTGTTAGATCTATCACTTTTTTGTTTTATTAGGTAATCAACTGGTAAAAATCAAATCAACCCAACATCAAGAAGAACTCCAATATTCTTATCTCAATTTCGACAATTTTTGTAGCAAGATCACCTTTTTGTAGTAAGACCAAATAATGCAAACCTCTTATTGTTCATAAATGACCAACTTATCAACAAGGAATAAAATTATTTTATTCTAAGAGAGGGCCCGAAGGGTGTATGTTCACATATAATTAGGTGGGTATAGATTAGAGATCCAGTCAGTTTCCAAATCCATAATTGAACAGACATTCCCCATTTTTTTCTTCTTTTAGCTTATATCCCCAACAATACCTTACCTATAAGAATGTTATCTCAATTCTGAATTTCTTATTGAGAAAAATAATCTAAAAACACGGAAAAGGGATGGTGAAACAAATCAAAACATTATCAAAACGTCTTAAATTTCATGTCTAATGTTTGAAATTAAGGATTCTTTTTAACCAATGTTGTAAGAAAAATCTTCAAGAAAATTAATTGTTTACTACACCAACACCAATAGTAATGAGGTGCATCTTCAATCCTAATAAACTAAATTTAAACAAACTTGAAGTCTACTAAAGTATTATTTTTAAAAGATGACCATGTAGTAATAGTAATAATAAATCAATGATAAAAATAATATAATAAACTATAAAATAGTGACTATAATAACAATAAAATATCCATCTTAACTCGTATCTTTAAGCACTGGGTTTGTGCTTCTTGAATGGGAGACTATGTGTCACAAAGATTCCAATTGTTATTCCAAATAAAATGTACCCAAGTTTCATTGTTCCAAGCTTATAGAGACAAGGCAAGGTGTTGCCCTACCTAAAAAGTGGGCATGCAACTCTCCAATTCAGCAGAATTATTTATTTATTATTCTTGTTTTGCAGATACAAAATATTAGAATTGTCAGAAGATGCCATAATCCAAATGAGTATTGCATCCAAGAAGAAATTGAAAAGGCTACAATATGCAATCCAAGAGGTTGCATCGAAGGATCACCATCATCAATAATTGTAAACATTAAAACTTTATATCCCATTGATAAAATAGAAATAACTCATTTGTATTCTTTTATAGGATCAATATTCTTCTCAGAGGTCAATAAATTAGTTGTTTTCATAATGCTTGGTTTTATGAGTTTCGGAATTAGTAGATTGTGTAATATTTTCCTGCCACCTTGCATATGAATTTTGCAATTGGGGATCAGATCAATATCCTTAATGTCAATGATTGGCATCATCAATGACTAGCACAAGTGAAATTTATTTAAATACCCTCAAATTAGTTGACATTTTATTTCTTGTTATAACATCTTGAATCTACCAGATTACAAAGTGATTGGAAATAGCCCATATCCCTGGGCTTGCTATAAAAATGGATTTTGATATTAACTGGGCTTATCCAAAACCTCGAAATACATATTAAAAGGATAAACCAAAGTTTAGTTTATCTAAACCTACATAAATAAATGGATTACTTGCAAGGTTTGCATACAATTTCTATTCACACCTATTACCCTCTGCCTATGTCAGGACTCAGCATACTTGCAGAAATACAGTATTGCCTCCAGTAAGAGTCTCAGTATCGACTTCCAACCCAAGTTCAATCTTGAAGAGAATTTATGAATGCATTGTTGAATTACAATTTGTTCATTAACAGTTCATCAAGATTTATTTCCAAAATAACACCCTCTCACAGCCACAAGAAGCCTTGGTTCTTGCAACATTCTGCAGCCAACTGTGTAATCCTGTCCAAAACATTGACTGACATTTGGAATCAACTCTCTATATTTTTACATTTAATTTTGCAGTCCAGACCTCAATGAGATCCGTACAATAAAATTAGAACCTCATTGCATTGTTTAATTAAAATTTGATCACCAACCATTCATCAAGGTTTACTTCCAAAATGACACCCTCTCACAAGCATGGGATGTTATCAAACCAAGAAGCCCATTTGGCTTTTCTTGCAATATTCTGCAACAAAATGTGTAATCCTGCCCAAAACATTCACTGACATTTTGAAACAGGTTTTTATAATTTAACAGTCAACTTTGCAGTCCAGGCCTTGATGTAATCCTTTAAATACAATCAGAACCTTATTTCCCAATGAATATGCTTTTGGTTATTCCAGCCAACCCCACCTGGACTATTAAAATTGTCCTCCCCTTCATCACTGCTTTGCTTCCTAGTATAACCTCCATAGCCTGTCTGTATAAATTGCTTCCCTGAAAATATTTATCTTTTTGTATTTGCCCTAGAATTATCTATTTACTATATGGAGACGAGGTGTTAAAATACATTCAATTTGTACTATAAAAGCAATCAAAGAAAACACTCATCAAGCTAAGTATATAACAGCCCATTCATATCCAGGAAACAGGATCACATACCAAAACAAACCAAATGCTACATCAGGCATGTAGCTTTCAAATGATATTCATAAATGGCTAATCACAAAAACAATAGGTTCTGTATTCTCCAGCAAAATATTATGCTATCCACGACTGGGACTAGGTTTGAAAATGGCTTAATCACAAAAACAACAGGTACAATATTCTCCAAGGAAATATTGATGCTTGTTTCCAATATTCATAATAGTGAACAGCTCCCACCTCGACAAAAATTCATTCAAACTGTTTTTTAATTTTGTCAAACAAGAAATGGTTACAAAGTGAACTAGTTGACAGAAAGCAGCAGAAAACCAATCAAAACAATTGGTGATTGATATCAATACCTTAAAAAAGGGTCATCTTTTCAGAGGTTTGAGGTATGAATTATTTGTTACAAAAATAAATGATAATACAAACAAAAAGTAGTAACTGCATCTACCAAGCATGCCTCCATAATTCAAAATCATTTCAGATCCACCTTTCCTGTTCACTTATGCCGGACTGTAATCACCATCATCCATTTTGACTAGCATCCCAATCAGTTACTTTCTCAAAGAAAAGAAAAACCCTGCTTATTTGCTTATGAATGCAAATACCCCTTTTTTCTTTCTTTTGTTGGCAAATCCCAAACTATATTCATCCATTTAATTTAGATTTGTTGAGTTCTGGAAAAAAAAATGCTGTAACGCAGAAAAGAAATACACTAAAAGTAATTGAAAATACATGAAGGCATCATCATGCCATATCATTTGAGCTACTCGGTTAAAGACGACTTTTTCTCGGATGAATTAAGGTGGTATCTGCATCCAAGTCATTGAAATCTTGGAATCCATATAAAATGTGGTAAACTGTTTTTTGCACTCTCATTGAATGCAAAATACAAGATATTATATACCAAAATGCCTACATCTCAGGTCACATATAACATGTACATGTTACATATAATCATGATGGAAACAAAGTATCATGTTCCAACAAAATCATATATTTCTCATACATAATTAGATCCATATCTGGATGATGATGGCAATGACACATCAAAGCACATAACTATAAGACATTTTAACTCCAAAATGAACCTTATGAGAAACAAAATACCCTAAAGAAAAATACCGAACCCACCACATTGGTTTTACAGATAATATTCAGGAACTTCTCATGCCAAAAACAATTCTACCATAAAGTTTGGGACAACTCTACAGCAAGACAGTGCCAGCCAATTGTGCCATTTATTATCCTGCTGGAGATAATATCTTACATCACAAGAAATGATCAAGTACAGTAGTTTAATCTTTTGGCCCCATTGGCTACAGAGCTATGCCTGTAAACTATAGCATCATAGAATGCAGCTATGAAACAAATAAAAAACAAATTCATATATATTAACACAGACAGGAAAATACAATTGCATGCTTTCTGGGAATGTCACATTACAACACACCTCTCCTTGCTTCTTGCTTCCTGCTTAGACGTAGAGGAGCTGGGCTTGGGTGCCTGCAAAAGACTTTAGAATACCTTTAAAAAACCAACAAAGCAATAGAAAAGACAGATAGATCTAAAGGCAAAAGAACTAAACTTGACAGCATGTTATTTGCAATCTGACTTAACTTCATCATTCGTATCATGCACATAGTAAAACAAAAAAACCAAGAACCTAGTCCATGTTAGTTTTCGGGTTACTCCAAAAGTTTTTACACCATGTTTGGGGGTTGCTTCATGAGATTTGCGATACATGGTGTATGTTCAGCCCTTGGATGGTCCATGATGGATTTGCACATGCGAGATGCTCTGTGATGGACTCGCACATTGGAGATAGCTTACTCAATGGTTGCTTGACCTCAGTTGGGCGCTTGCTTGGCATTCTTCCCCAGGGCATTGAAGATCTCCTGACAGCTTTGGTGATGTTCTACAAGACAGCCACATGGAGATGGTTGCCTGGAGAATGCCATATTTAGGAGCAGTGTTTTGCATCCCGGAGGAGGGCATTGAGCCTTCGACAACACAGGGTAGCTTGGATGCTTGTATGGAGGCTTGGAGTTGGCTTTGAAACAACTGGGTTGCAATAGTACATGGCTTAGGAGGATCATTGGAGTCTTCAGATGCTTGTAGGAGCATTAGACACACCTCGTGTAGCACCGTTTGCATTTGGAGGCTTTCTAGAGGACATCACCTTGGAGTTTGACATGTGCACCCTTGAGGTGTAGCACTCCACATGTGTGAGCTTATATGTGTTATTGTAGGTTGCTTGTAAGGGCTTTGGCCCACATATGTATTGTTGGCATCCATACATCACTCGTGTTAGAGATGTGATCAAGAGTGCACCACTTCTCTCTCTCTCTTGGATTTTCTTATGTACTCTCTCACTCTCAGGCTTGCTAGGGTTTCTTGAAGACTAAGGTTAGGGTTTTGAGATGAAACCCTAGGTTGTACTTGGTGAAGAGAGGAAGAAGAGACATCTTGCCTTGGAGGACATGCTTGTTGGATCTCCTTGGCATGAGATGGGGTTTTCTTGGTTTTCCCTAGCTAGGGTTTTGGAGAGCAAGAGGGCTGTACTAGCCTTGGGATAAGGCTATGGCATGTATATGAACTTCATATTTATCAATATTAATGAAGTTTTCAGCTGTCCAATACTCATGTAAATTGTAGATTTGATTTTCATCCATCTATGTGTTTCATGGTTTTTAATTTCCAGCTCTCTGTCTTGCTGATTTGACATACGTTGAGGGTGTTTGAGTGATTTAACATTGTAATTGAAGAAGATAAGGGTTGTTTTKCTGYTGTATTTAGCACTGTAAATAAGTGTTTTCAGATCTGGTTTGTGCATAATAAGATTACCCTAGAGGGCTGAAACTTATTGGAACACTTTGGTATCTTTTCCCTTGGATTGCCTTGAYGTCTGGGGCTGTTACGTATTGAAAATTTGTCCACTGCCGCTGCTGTTTTGTTTGTATTTCATAACAGCCCTAAGGCTGAAAATTCATAGGGTTAGGATTGAAGAAACCTCTAGGATAGAGGTGAAATTTCTGTTTTGCATTAAAACTCTTGWACACAGAAATTTCGACAGTCCAAGCTAGCCAAGGACAGATTGGCCAACTGTTGGTGAATAATGGGAGTTGATTATCCTGCTGTATTTCAAGGGCCTTAGACATTTTGGGAATATAAAACGAACAAATATCAAATTAAATTTCCCCTTAATATTTCAAAACTATATTTTCACACTAGTACAGTGTTGATAACTATACAATACAGGTGATGTCCAAAAAATTCCCTAAGTTTTCATATCTATCACAGTGCCTGGATTCATATTTTTATCTGAATTATAGACCAGGCATATTGGAGGAACAAAACGATGTTAAAATCATTAACCATAAAGATGTTACATCGGCACCTCCATGAAATACACTCTTCGAAAGTAACATTTTTCTTTAGCATCTTTTGTTGTTAGTGTCCCAGCTCTCCATGAATGAAACACAATGAAATCCTTCTCAATGAACTCTGGAAGTGAGATGATCAAGGCAAGTATAGTCTGCACAGTGAACTGTCAATGCATCCTTGGGAAAAGTTCAACTGCCAACTTGCAGACCTCCTAATGAAGACCCTACAGGCTACTGCAAAGGTCAGCACCAAGTTTATCACAACCCTATCAGAAAGGTTAGTAGTTTAACATGACTCCACATCCCAACATATAACTGCAGGCACATGATCCTTACCCTTAATGCCTCAGATCCCTATAAAATAGGTGGGAATAGCACGTAGTGTATGGCTCCTCCCTCCATCCAGGTGGCCATGGAACCTGACATCGCCCATTTGTGGCAAGCCCAGGTAATGAAATATCCATAGTCACACCAAACGGAGACTATACAATCTTGGAAACAGACCCAATTTAATAGGTGGGTACCAGAATTCACCAGCTAGAAATCCATGGACCCCAGTAGATCATTCCATGTACATAATGTATTCCAACTAAAAACACAACCCCAGGGTATCGAATAAAATGGCAGATAATGAGAGCCTATGATTGTGATAAACATGAAAGAAAACATGAAGCAGTACTGTTCCACCAACAAATGCCACAGGAATCATCATCAAGTTAACAAGTATACACATGAACATGGAATACTAACCAGAAATGCAGCACAAAAAGTCTCTGGGCAAAGTCCTTAACAGATCCATAATTAGGAAACATAACTATCATAATGCAAGATACAATCAAAACTATTTCTGGTCCCAATCATAGTTTCCATGTCAATCCTTACTTTACCAATAAGTCATAAATGCACTAATCACAGTCGTAATACTTATAGATGCAGTTATGGCAATCATAAGTGTTAAAATTAATGCAGCTTCAAGAGCCATTCTCCGGGAGGATGGCAAAGACCCTAGTTGTGATCTAGGGCCCCCAGTACACTCCTGGGGTTCTTGGTCTGGGACCAAACAGTTAGAGCCATGGCAAAAGACCCTAGTTGGGCCCCCAAGTGTATTGCTGGGGTTCTTGGTCAAGGACCAAGCGGTTTGATGGTATAAGTCCCTAGATGTGTTCTAGGGCCCCTGGATGTGTTCCAGGGAATCCTTGCTCAGCACTTGGATTGATCCTTGGTTGTGTACCTTGGTGGTTAAGACCCTAGTTGTGATCTAGGGCCCCCAGATGTGTTCTGGGGTATCCTGGTCTGGGACCAAGTAGTTTCTTGGTTAAGTACCAAGCCGAGATGATCTATGACCTTCTTCTCTCCCAGGATGGTCCATGTGACCTAGGAGCAGTTAAGAAGAACGACATGATCACATCATTGACCCCCCTCGTATGCTGGGATGATAAAAGCTTATAAGTATATCATGAAGACTCATGTGGACAATTCTGCCATTAAAGGACTTAACCCTTGACTTTTGTCTTTTTGAAACCCCCTTGCTTGAGTTATGTCCCCCCTATTTGTTGATGATGTGTCGGTTCGATTCTTTACTTCTTCCTAAAGAAAAGTTGGCCGCTTTATCTTGAAACCCCTCTCATCGATTTGTCTTATCTCCTTGTTGGCTTTTGATTTGTCATTTAAATATTTTAAATTGTAAAATATTATTTGTTTATTTGTTAGGTATTAAACCTAACTCTAAAGTTATGGCAATTAGGCTAACATATTAKCCCTAACCCTACCTACCTAAAACTATATAAGGAGAGGTCTATTCCTCATTTGACWCTCACTCAMTCYCAWAGCCRAGTTTTAGACTGAGGTATTGYTGCRGCTCTTCTGGATCAGGTTATTAAGTSKCTGCRGCTCTTCTGGACAGGTCTCTAGCTCCTCCTTGATGTGTTTCTGGTCTGCTCCAGCTACCRTGGGCTTACCCCCTCCAGCCTTGCTTGTTTAAGCCTGTCGCTGACCCTAAGGGTCTTTCCCAGYCAGCCGTAGAGTTCTTTTTTGGTTCCTGATTGGTGTTTTGGATCCTCTTGCTGGTGCCGCCTTGCTGTCTAGATGTTTTGCTGGTGCCGCCTTGCTGTCTAGATGATTTGCTGGTGCTGTCCTTTGTGTGCTGCCTCACCTTGTATGCTAGCAGCCTAGTACTATTGTGAACTGGACTATTGGTGCTGTTGATATTTTGAAGCAGTTTTCTGTGGGCTGAAAGTGTTAAGGCTGTTTGGGGTTTTTCTCTTCAGCCCTAGGTTGAACAGAGTTGTTTTTCTTTCAGCCCCATTACACAGTGACATGATCCTTGGTTTATCAGCGTGCTGATTTGTTTTCTGGTTTACTATCCTAAGAGTCCTTGGCAATATCTACATGATCATGATGAGATCTACCCTAAGGGTTTGATCCATGATCCATCAAGCTTTTTCTGAGCATACATTGAGAAAGGTAACAGCAGCATATCAGGTAATTTGGTTCTTTGTTTCAGTCAAGGAAATATTCAGGTCTATGTTATGCTACTTACTGATTTATGATATCAGATTATGCATCAGAAATTTTAATGTCTTGCTGATCCTAAATTACAGTAGCTGATGTTTGGAAATTAAAATAAAATATTTCTGTTCTAGTCATCTACTGTTTTTGCCCTTAAATTCTAACAATAAGCACGGGGACAATGATCATAAACATAGATCCACCCTAATGAATGTAAACAGGCCCTCATAATTACAAGATGCAATAATGAAATGCGATTCATTCTTTATAAATATAGGCACATCATTATATGTAGATTGCAAATGCTACAGCACCATAAATGCAAGTCACAGTACATGCAACATCATAAATATAGACTGTAATCCAAACAACATCATAAATGCCAGCCAAAATTCAGATGGCATCATACATACAAGTTGCAATCCAAATTTCAGAGGTTGCAGATCTAAATTTCATACAATTGGGCAGCAGGCCTATACAATGAAGCAGAAGATCCATACTTCCACAGTGTGGGTTCCATAACTTTAAATGCATCTTTGAGTCCAATAATTATATGCAGACACGAATCATAAATGTAAGCTTTTGTCATTGAACCAAAGATCAAACCTAGTATAGGGATGTTGAGTCACAAGTGCACAAGTTAGATTTGAGACCAACAAAGTAATTATTGTTTTGGGAGGCACAAGGAGTTCTGGGGAGTCAGAAGGTGTTTTGCAAGGCACAAGATGTTCTGGGGAGTCAGAAGGTGTTTTGAGAGGCACACAGAGTTCGCGAAATAATGAGACATGGTCTAAAGTTACAAACCTTAAGAGGCAAGTTAGTTCCTATGGTGCTTCCTATGGTTTAAAACTTAAGGCCCACTTTATGAGTAATGAACCATATGGTTGACAAGCTTGTGGCTCCATGTGTCCTAGGTCCTCAGCCTAATTTAGGTTTCTCAACACTTCAATAAAATGATAAAGTTATGACGCTCCCCTGCCCCTCTTGGACTTTATTATTTACTTTATTTTATGTGCAAAGGAGCAACTTTATAACTTCCAAGTTGACCCCTTCTTTCTATTTAAGAGGAAGGAATGGGGACTAATGATCATCAGATACACAGGTWTCTAGACAGTAAACTCTAGTTAAAMWWWTTTCTGCATCTATTCATCATCAGATACACAGGTATCTAGACAGTAAACTCTAGTTAAACCTTTTTCTGCATCTATTCATTTTCTCTTATTACTAGTTTTCAACCTGAACAATTGCTTGTTACAGMAGGAAGCTTGCCTTGTGTTCTTTGTGGGGTAAAACCTGTCTTTCCATTGAACAAGTTATAAGGGTTTTCGCAGAGTTCGGAGAGCATGGAGGAAAGAAAATCCAGCAAGCATGGAAGACACCCCAAAATCAAGGAAGATGACGAGTTGATAATTGTTCCATGTAAGACCATAAACGTTTCAGAAACAGAAATGTGAAGGGAAACAATCATCAATCGTATTTCAAGGCCTCAAAGAACACACCAACATCAATGATTGAATATGACGAAGAATGATCATCTTTGAATTCAGCATGATCACTTTACGACTAGAAAGCGGCAAGGCGTCATTCAGGAATCACGACGACTGTATCAACAAACCAGAAACAGGGGAATAAGCCCAAAATGATGAAGATTGCCATTAATCATCATGCAATGATCAATTAGTTATAGGAGCAGAAATCTATTTTGACTTAATGAAAGCAATGAAAAGAAGACAGTAACAGTAGTTGAGGCATTGATAATTTTGAACTTCATCAATTGAATACCAAGTGCTTGTCTATTTGAACAGGAAATTGAGATTTCTAAAGGTTTGGGACCTTTGGGTTTCTCCCCCATGTACAGACCATTTGTTCCGTAGATAATTCTTTACACTCAGTTGTGCCTCCATTTTCTTTGTCTTTTTGTTGTTTCAGATCTCATGTATTGATGCCATAGTTGTCTTAATCATTAAGCCAACCAATGTCAATGTATACGTTGCATTTGTATCTATCCTCTAGGTGTATGAGATTAATATGAACAGAAGTGATTCATCTGTCAATCCCCTAATGTTTTCATTGTAACTGCTGGTATTCCTAAGCATTTTTTCGTACGTCTACAACTGTGATTAATAAATGTTTTTACTCATCTGTTTACCTGGCTCTGATGATAATTGTGTGACTACAAATGAAGTTATTTCCACTTATGTATGGATTAATTCATCTAGTAATTGATAGGATGCTTGAAACACTTGATCTTATGGGACTCTATGGAAAATGTGTAGAAATTCGAGGTACTATGAAGCTGCCAAAACACATCTGTCCTTGACCTGAAATTTGGCTCTAAGTTTCAATCTCCAAAACTGTCCTTTGCTGCTCTTTTGGGACAGCAAACAGTCAAGAAACTTTCTGCTCATAATTTTTATGGTTAAGTGCTCTTTTGAGGTGCCCTTGCAAGTGTTTTCATACCCCAATGTTAGCACATGCAATATACTCAAAACAAATAACACTCCTCTTGATCTTTACAACTCTAACAAGCTGATCTATACTCTAAGCATGCATGAAATGAACACAAGTATTTTTGGTCAACGTGACCCTGGATAAAACACCCCCGGGGAAAACCAGTTTGGAATGAAAGTATATCTAATGATGATCTTAAGTAGTGAATATAACAAGTAAGCTAATACAATGGAACCTGATACAATAGAAACTCCTCACGAGAAGCTTTGGAGTTCCAAGAAGAGAAATGCGCCCAAGCTTAGTGCGCCCTCTTCCCTTGTTGCTCTATCCACTAAAGTGATGTGCCCTCCTTCCTCCTTGGTCCAATGAAGAATCCCTTCCACACAAATGTGCTCTTGTGTGTCTCCTCCAACATGAGCCAAACAGATYTRAGATAGCACAAGTCMWTCTATTACCTGCTAGTGGTGCGCCCTCCTCCACAAGTGCGCCCTCCTCCAAGCAATAACCAATACCAACAAATAATGAGGACCTAAGCCTCCATGAGCCCTCCATKAAAKATGGTGCCCAAGCTCTCCTCTCCCAATGCTTCCATTTTCATCCTCTTGCCCTTCTCCAAACTCTCTTGGTGAACATACAAGTGAAATGAGCCTCCAAGKGCCCAATGTGCCCTTCTTAAGGAATCTTAAGCAAACCTAAAAAAAGGATGGCTAGGATCATCCCAAGCCATCCCTAATCAATGGTTGAGATCTCTCAAAAAGAATCTCAACTCAAAACCCACTTTCGGTTAAGTTTCCATAGTTCACTTTATGTCCCCCAATTCACCCACAAAGTGAATTAATAGTCACATTTCACTCAAGTGACAAATTTCACCCTTTTGACTTAGGAAAATGTCAAAGTGAAATTAGACAAAGTATAAGGCACAATGGGTCAAATATTTCCCTCTTGTGGTTAGAGACCCACAACCACAAGGGGACCACTTTCCAAGATACCCAAATCTCAACACTCYCTCTTACCGAGGAAAGTGCCATTCACCCCCAATCTCATCACTGTAGTGGACATGGTTGTTCGCTGGCAAATACTCGGTGAGTATGGTTGTACCCTGAAAATCACAAGTGGTCTCTGACATAGATTTGCTCAACCTGTTTGATCTATAGATGGAAGTGCATCTCCAGCTATCCAAGATCAACTAGATCTTGGCATCACACCAAAGATCTCAACCTTGGTCTCCCACCAAGGATTTCTACCTCATGGCATCTCACCAACGGTCACTACTCTTGGCATCTCACCAAGAGTCACATCTCTTGGCATCTCACCAAGAGTCTCCCCTCTTGGCATCTCACCAAGATTCTCTCTCTCTTGGCATCTCACCAAGATCCTCAACTTGGCCTCTCACCAAGTGACTTCCACCTGAAGTGGAACCTGAACCTGATCTCCTCATCTCCATAGCCAAGTGAGGCTCAAGCCTCTGTGGTGCCCTGCTCCTCCTGCTCATCAATCTCTAATGCTCTGAAGCCCCTGCACCAACCCTCTTTCTCGACAACTCTGAAACTAAAGTTGTCTCGAGTGGACCAGTCACCCCTGAGGATGGTGTCCTCGAAAACTAAGTCGGGGCTCCCCCTGAATCAATACTCTGAGTCAATAGGTCCTCCTCAACTCTGTCTCCCCACCTGCCACTGGATGGTGTATATACTAACGAACAACAACTGATGAATGCACACTCTCTCGCAAAGTGAGCATCAAACTCCTCCTCCTCTGTTGTCGCTGCAGTACTATCCTGATGCTTCTTCTTCTTCTTCTTCTTGGGACACTGTCCTGCATAGTGACCCATCTCTCCACAAGAAAAGCATCTCATTGTGCTCATGTCTCTCTCTTGCCCACTGCTACTCTGTTGTGGTTTGGCCCCTCCTTTGGGACCCTGTCTAGCACCTTTGTCGGTCTTCTTCTTTCCCTTAGTCCACAGAACAAGGTCCTCATCACCCTCTGAAATACATTGTTGTCCTGAAGATGGCGAGCTGCATCTCATCTCCTCCTGTACAAAGTCATCCCAAAGTCTCTCCCAGGTAGGCATGACCTCCCGGGCTACAATGCCTCTTACAAATGAACCCCAAGGTTTGGTAAAGTTGTTCAAAGTTGTCCTCACCAAGAAGTCGGGATCCACAATCTCCCCGACTGCGACCAACTCGTCTCGAATCTGTGTAAATATGCCTAGGTATGATGTGATCGACTCGGAATTGAGCATCTGAATGCTCCTGAGCTTGTACTGCAGAACCATCTTTCGATTATGGTTTGGACTCTGGTAAAGCTTGCATAAAGACTCCCACATCTCAAATGCATAGTCTTTACCAGTCAAATGTGGAATGACGTGGTCTCTCACCCCGTCACAAATAGTCATTTTCACCTTGGTTTTTTCTTCCTGAAAYCTGCATCCAACAATGGTAAAGGAGCAAGTGCAGGAGGAATCATTGTGGAAGCTTGAACTATATCCCATASTTCAAGATCCTCCAAGACAAATATGATCSTGGTCTTCTAAGGGGACCATTTGCTAGCTCTGGCTACCCTATCCTTTGCCCTTATCTGGGACACCGACATGGTTGTCCACTAAAGCTCACATTGATGCTAATACTGCTCAAGAGCACTGCTTCACTCTTGTCAACATAGGTGTGAAAAGAGGCAGTCAAACTACAACCTYGCTCCTGACAACACAGRTGTGAAACGAGGTTGTCCTATACAGCCTCACTCATGTGCACACAGGTGTGATAAGAGGCTGTCCAAATCAGCCTCACTTATATCCAAATAGGTGTGGAAARAAGCTGAAAACACAARTCCAAAACAGTCCTACAGGCTGTCCAACAAATCTGCCCACAAGTTGTCCACTAATTCTGCCAACAAGCTATCCAAAAATCTACTAACAAGCTGTCCCAAAACTGCCGACTGTATGCTCCCAAAAATCAGCAAGTCCTTGACACCAAGGGCTCTGATACCATGTAGAAATTTGAAGTACTATGAGGCTGCCAAAACAGGTCTGTCCTTCACCTGAAATTTGGCTCCAAGTTTCAATCTCCAAAACTGTCCTTTAATGTTGTTTTACGACAGCAAACAGTGATCCTGGTCTTCCAAGGTGACCATTTGCTAGCACTAGCTAGCCTATCCTTTGCCCTCATCTGGGAAACCGACATGGTTGTCCACTAAAGCTCACACTGATGCTAACACTGCTCAAGAGTACTGCCTCACTCCTCTCAACACAGGTGTGAAAATAGGCAGTCAAACTACAACCTCACTCCTGACAACACAGGTGTGAAAAGAGGTTGTCCTATACAGCCTCACTCCTGTCCACACAGGTGTGAAAAGAGGCTGTCCAAATCAGCCTCACTCCTATCCAAATAGGTGTGAAAAGAGGCTGAAAACACAAGTCCAAAACAGTCTTACAGGCTGTCCAACAAATCTTTCCACAAGCTGTCCACTAATTCTGCCAACAAGCTGTCCAAAAATCTGCTAACAAGCTGTCCCAAAACTGTCAACTGTCCACTAATTCTGCCAACAAGCTGTCCAAAAACCTGCTAACAAGCTGTCCCAAAACTGCCAACTGTATGCTCCCAAAAATCAGCAAGTTCTTAACACCAAGGGCTCTGATACCATGTAGAAATTTGAGGTACTATGAGGCTGCCAAAACACGTCTGTCCTTGACCTGAAATTTGGCTCTAAGTTTCAATCTCCAAAACTGTCCTTTGCTGCTGTTTTAGGACAGCAAACAGTCAAGTAATTTTCTGCTCATAATTTTATAGCTAAGTGCCCTTTTGTGGTGCTCTTGCAAGTGTTTTCATACCCCAATATTAGCACATGCAATATACTCAAAACAAATAACACTCCTCTTGATCTTTACAACTCTAACAAGCTGATCTATACTCTAAGTATGCATGAAATGAACACAAGTATTTTTGGTCCATGTGACCTTGGATAAAACCCACCCAGGGAAAACAAGTTTGGAATGAAAGTATATATAATGATGATCTTAAGTAGTGAATACAACAAGTAAGCTAATACAATGGAACCTGATACTATAGCAACTCCTCACGAGAAAATTGGGAGTTCCAAGAAGAGAAATGTGCCCAAGCTTAGTGCGCCCTCTTCACTTGTTGCTCTATCCACTAAAGTGTTGCGCCCTCCTTCCACCTTGGTCTAATGAAAAATACCTTCCACACAAATGTGCTCTTGTGTGTCTCCTCCAACATGAGCCAAACAGATCTGATATAGCACAAGTCCTTCTATTACCTGCTAGTGGTGCGCCCTCCTCCACAAGTGCGCCCTCCTTCCTCCTTGGTCTAATGAAAAATCCCTTCCACACAAATGTGCTCTTGTGTGTCTCCTCCAACATGAGCCAAACAGATCTGATATAGCACAAGTCCTTCTATTACCTGCTAGTGGTGCGCCCTCCTCCACAAGTGCGCCCTCCTCCAAGCAATAACCAATACCAACAAATAATGAAGACCTAAGCCTCCATGAGCCCTCCATGAAAGATGGTGCCCAAGCTCTCCTCTCCCAATGCTTCCATTTGCATCCTCTTTCCCTTCTCCAAACTCTCTTGGTGAACATACAAGTGAAATAAGCCTCCAAATGCCCAATCTGCCCTTCTTAAGGAATCATAAGGAAACCTAAAAAATGGATGGCTAGGATCATCCCAAGCCATCCCTAATCAATGGTTGAAATCTCTCAAAAAGAATCTCAACTCAAAGCCCACTTTGGGTTAAGTTTCCAGAGTTCACTTTATGTCCCCCAATTCACCCACAAAGTGAATTAATAGTCACTTTTCACTCAAGTGACAAATTTCACCCTTTTGAGTTAGGAAAATGTCAAAGTGAAATTAGACAAAGTATAAAGCACAATGGGTCAAATATTTCTCTCTTGTGGTTAGAGACCCACAACCACAAGGGGACCACTTTCCAAGGTACCCAAATCTCAACAAAACGTTGTGTCCCATTCGATTTCATCACCAATGTGACTTTTGGCCCGTATTTTTGAACAAAAGACTCCATAGACCAATAGATAGAGAGCAGTCATGGTTGATTCAAGCAACCCCTTTCTTATTTCTGTTTATTTACATGAGGTGTTGAAAATATAGAGTCCGAGAGCTTCATTGAATATCTAGAAACCAATAAATCAAGTATACCCCGTTTGAGCTAGCAAAGCATCAGCTCTAAAGTGACAGCGGCATTGTTGGTGTGACAGTGGGAAACACTTCTAAGTTGCTCGTCATCCTCCCCGTTACACTCCATGATTGATAAAGGGCAACATTGAAACTCAACACTCTTAACAAAGTTAGTGGTCTACCTCATAAAATTGCAATAAAGTGTTGGTTTAACATACTACAAAAGGAAACCAACATCCCTCCCCCCTCTCTTTCACCTACATAAAATTCTTGAGAATGCTTATTACCCATTGAAGCCTCTAGACTTTCAAACAGTGATAACAAATCTACCTCCAAAAATTCTTTGAAAACTCTCAATGATATCAAGTCAAAAACTTGCTTCACTCCAGACCAAAGAAAATCCTCAAAGACAGCGAGTGTAATTTTAATTGCATTAAATACAATACAAAGCTGAACTTCTATAAAAAATAGGCAACTCTTAGAAAGTTTGTCCTAGTGAGACAATCCGTTTGCCTAAAAGGAGTACCTTTCAATGAGATTGAAAAGACAAGCCACACAAACATGAAAAAAATCATGAAGAAGTTCACAGGCTATCCTCCCTGAAAGTCCCCAACTCTTCAAGTTTACCAATGATGAAGATTGTTCTCCAATTCTTGAAACAATGTCATGGTTCTCCCTTGACCTCACAAAGTCCATTAAGCATGTAGGATCTATCAGCAAGGTCCATGGGAGAGAAAAAATTAATTTGATAGAGAAGAATGATAAAGAACTTTATAGAAAAAGGACCTTGGAAGAGACAATTAATTCAAAAGAGAACAACTTTAAATTAGATACAATCAAGAAAGACAATACCACTACAAGGAATGAACCCTTGTAAAGAATGGTATTGGAATAGTCCCAAACACTTAAATAGTGTAAACACCCAAAAATCACTCAACAAAATAGGGTACCCACCTAACTGAGAACAAGAGACTCTTCAAACCAATTATCAAATCAAAGAAGGAAAGTACTGATGATCCAAGGCCAATAACCAAATCCCAAGAAAACCATCAACAAATATGCTTACGAAATAAAATATTTTTCAAAAGGCCAATAATTGAATCCCAGGGAAACCATCAACAAAAATGCTTACAAAATAAAATACTTGTCAAAAGGCCAACTAACCGAATCCCAGGGACACCATCAAAAGAAATGCTTACAAAATATAATACTTTTCCAAGCTTCTATAGCCTGAGCTCAAGAAGACAACTCTCAAACAATTACTAAAAGTGCATGCAACTCTCCAGGATAAATGACAAGAAGGAGATACCACCATCGAGGAAAATTGGTGTAATAACCTTTTGACAATTAATTTAAAATTGCTTTTAATTAAAAAAATGAAGAGTTCATCAATCAAGAATGAATATATATATATATATGAACCATTTAGTATTCCCTTGTGCATCAAGCAGGTGAACTAGAAGGTTGATTTAAGAAAAACTGAACTATAAGTTAGTTGGCCCTTGTACACAAGACCAATAGCAGAAACACTAATTGTTAGGCATTAGCTTAGTCACTGTCTGTGAGGATTGAATCAAGCTAGATTCGTCAGTATTTGGCATCAGAATGCTAAGTGCTAGATCAAGCTAGATTCGTCACCATTTGGCATCAGAATACTAAGTGCTAGATCAAGCTAGATTTGTCACCATTTGGCATCAGAATACTAAGACTAAGTGCTAGAGATAGTGTGCATTTTTTTAGTGATCCGTAAGTGGTAGGCTTATAGCCTGTCCATTCGCCAACACAGAATCTCCCTGTTGAAACTTATGGCACTGCACATCTCATTAACACAGAATAGCTCTTTAGTTCAATCAATACAGAGTAGTTAATCCATTTACGCACAGTAAACAAAAAGAATAACTATGAAACACTTCTCTTTGCAACCAGCACAGGTATGACAGCTCAACACTCACTCTTGTTTGCATCCAACACCTATATATGGTACTCTGTGTTCATGTGAAACGATAACCCTCTCATGAGCCAAGTCCATGAAACTCACTCTACCTAGCCAAAGGCAACTCTCACACAATCCAATGCTAGGAGAGCACTCAATCAACAAACAAAAAAAATTAAGTCAACCAACAACAAGGAAGCACCCAGCCAAATTAATTCAACCAGCAGATGGAAACGTTCAAGGAGAGGAACGCACAGCCTTCAGGAGAGAGAAAGACATATGAGGCAACATACAACCTGTGGCAAAGGGAAAAACACCCAAACAGCATTGAAACGTTGAGTCTTGTCTGTATATGGTCTATGGGCAAAGGATAAACGCCCTGGCACCTCTAAAACATTGAGAACGGTCTGTAGACAGTCTATGGGCAAAGGAAAAACGTTCAGGCAGCTCTAAAACGTGAGTACAGACTGTATACAATCTATGAGCAAAGGAAAAACGCCCAGGCAGCTCTAAAACGTGAGTACGGTCTGTATAAAATCTATGGGCAACGGAAAAACGCCCAGGCATGAAAACTAAGTCGACCAGAGATTTGTGGGCAAAGGGAAGACGCCCAACAACCTGGAAATGCTGAGAATGGGTCGTGGGCAAAGAACAAACACCAGCCAGCAAGAGAACGGTGGCCCAGGTAGAGGTACGGCCTGTGGATTGTGAGAAAACCCCAACCAGAGAGAATGGCGTCCCAGGGAATGAGAGAAATCTCCAACAGCTCTTTAAAACGAATTTAGAAACCCCGACATTAGTAGTAACAGCTCTGAAGGTGAACCGTCAATTTCCCATCTCCGAAATCACTCAACGGTGGAGAACAGAGAGCTGTTGAGACTTGCATTTGCCATTAAACCACTCCAATATGCAGAAATACCACCACACTCCAGAGTAACTCTATTCACAGTCCATTAATTACATAACAGCCATTAAAATTATAGAGCAGCCATTAAAATGCCTACAGAAGCTTCAATAAACCAGAAAACGAAATAACACAGCTAAATACGCAACACATGAAAGAAAATTAATGCACATTGAGACATGATTTACCCTGGAAACCCAAATGGGAAAACCAGCATTCAATTGGCTTCGGCCAGGATTTTATTATGCAGCAATGGGCAGGTTACAGGCTCTTTGGTTTAGCTCTATGCTTCTATGCTTCTATGCTTCTCAGTGAAATCTGGGCAGCATTCATCTTCCTTCTCAGCCAAAGAATCCCTTCTCCATCTCAAAGATCCAGCATATAGGAGGCAGGCTCAACTGAGGGGATAGCTGGAAGGTAAGGCATCCCCAACCCTTCAGCTTCCCCCAAGCTCGTTCCTCCTCCTTCCTTTTTTTTCCTTGTCTTTTTGTACATAGGGAAAAAAGGTCTATATGAATTTATTTTTTTAATACATCATTTTTTTTCTTTTACAATAATTATTTGCCTTAACCTTACATCTTATGTGCTTGACTTATGTTTTGATTAAATGGAGGGGTGGACACCGATTGTGATGGCAAGGGGCCCTTCACGCCAACAAACTATTGGAAATAATAGGTGTGCTTGTTTAACCATAAACAATATAGCAATATTGTCACCCAACCACAGGCCGAAGCCACCCCCGAGCACCTTAACCTTGATAGAGAGAATAATTCTGGAAGCAAACCCTAGATCCAAAAGCCAATCAAGGTAGCGTACCATTCTCCAGAGCTAGCGTACCAAGCAGAAAGTCCAAACCATAACCAAGAGAAAGTCCAAGCCTAAAACCGAAAATACTAGTTGCAGTAGCTGCAGCTGCTCTCCAAACTTGCGCACTTACTAAATTTCTGCAATTGCGATTTGTGTGTGTCCAAATGAACTCTAGCATCCTGTATTTATATTGCTCTTCCTTAGCTGTTTGAGCCGACTTCTCTTTCTGGAGGCTAAAAACTCAATATTAATTATTTTCTTTAGCCGACTTGTCTTCTAAGGTTATGTCCAATGCTTTAGGGTTTCTTCTTGCTTCCCGGAATACTCTATTATTGTCAAGGTTACACGTGGAGATTTAATACCTCCCGCTGCTACCATAATATCAACACTCCCTCCTAGCTAGGGAGGTATTGAAAGCAATGGTCTTGAGCACAAACATACCATTCGATCGGTAGCATCATCATAGCCACACAGGCTATCTCATGATTAAATCACGAGCACCATCATCACTATCAATATCATCTAATAGCATCAACTGCATCATCTCTCGAAACCATACTCCATCTGAGTAATCAGGCATGATGTTGAATAAGTCACTCACTCCATAGAGTGATACAAGAACTATTCTTCTAATCCGGACATATGTCCTAGAAGAACAATTGTTCCAACAGATGTTGGAAGCCACGCCATGGGCTATAAGGAATATTCTTCTAATCCGGACATACGTCCTAGAAGAATAACTGTCCTGGACCATTTTCCGCCTAGAGAATATCTGTCCACTAGCACACTGACTATCCATCTAGCTTGTAATAATTTCCAACACTACTGATAGTCTTCATGGCAATTAGAACAATGACATTCAATAGAACACAACTGTGTCTATCCATAGTAGTACACAACTACTATCCAGTGGTACACAACCACACCAAGTAGCACGCGACTATTTAACCAGTGACACGTAGTCACAACTAGTGGAACACAACCACCACAGTGGCATACAACTATTGTCCAGAGACATACAATCTCCACAATAATCATATCATCTGATATCAACCTACATAACAATATCATGATACAAACTGAGTCATCTAGGTCGTTCTTCCACTCACATTTGTGAGATTTGGAAGAGCATCTGCCCTCAAGAGGTAAAACATCAACCATGGACTATCTGGACTATTCTTCTCAAGCATAGAAGAATAATTGTCCTTGATTTCTGAGCCTGGACCATTCACCTAACTAGGCCATTCCTCCGGCACTAATCATAGTGCAACTTGGAGAGAATGAGTCTGCCCTAGGGAATGCTTGTCCCTAATTGTTGAATCTGGACCATTCACCTAACTGGGCCAATCCTCTAGCACTAATCATATTGCAACCTGGATAGAATGAATTTGCCCTAGGGAATGACTCTCTGGA
>JASDQU010013375.1:178051-192804 GCA_032191745.1 Picea mariana | reverse complement strand
AATTTTATATATATATATATATATATATATTTTTATATAAAAGTCAAGTTAAGTTATTAAAGACTTTTAATCTATATTAAGAGGTTGAGTATTGAAGGGCATCGTAATCGAGTCAAAATTGCGGGAAAGTATTCACCCCCAAATACCAGAAAAATGTCAGAATTAAAAAACCAAATCGAAAAAATAGACCAAGAATGCAAAAATGCTCGACAATTACTCGAAAAAGCATTACAAAAAACTAATGAGGAGTTGAGAGGAAATAAGGATCAATAATCAGGCACTCAAACAAGAGTTGACCCATAATCTTAAGGAATAAATTTCAACAAAAGTCAGAATCGAATTACGAAAAGGCATGGATAATCTAAAACAAGATCTTAAAGATGATATTTTTCAAGAACTTGGGGTTAACCTACAACGAGGTTTGGGAAACTTTAAACGAGAAATAAATGAAGATTTGCAACAAATTCTAGTTGTGATGACACAACATCAGGAAGAAAAGCTTAATGAGATTTTAAAATTAATAAAAGGCCAAGGGCACCAACAAGCCACCCAACCACAACCAAGTGACTCAAGCACATCTAACACATCAACACCACCGCCGCCGCCACCTCCCTACAATTCAAATTCCCAACCTATATCACAACATCAACCCTTAATGATTTATCCTCCCAAAGCTAAAATTTAATTATCAAAATACAATGGAGGTGATAACTAATGCGTGGCTTGGTTTAATAAAATTGAAGAATATTTCCATATATATAATATTACAACCGATGAAGAAAAGGTTAAATATGCATCGATGTACCTCGAAGGCACTACATACAATTAGTACCTATGGTGGAAAGGAAGAATCCAGTCATACACTTGGAACTCCTTCAAAAATGATTTTTTTTAAAGATTCAAGGGCATTTCAGAGCAATATTTTTTCTCAAAACTCACCAGGTTACAACAAAAAGGCAGGGTAGACGAATTTACACACCAATGGGAAGCCCTTGCTAATCGAGTATTTGGATTATCTGATAATAAATTACTCCAGTATTACATAGGTGGTCTCAAGACACATATCCAATATGAGTTAAAACTGCATGAGGTTAAAACTGTTGAAATAGCAAGACGCAAGGAAAAAGCAACAAAAAAAAACTAGAAAGCCAATCTAGATTCGACAAGTTTTATTCAAGAAGGAACATACCCCAGAATGCAAACACAAAAACTGAAAAATACATACCACCCAACCTATGAGAAGATAAAATAAGAATTTTGGATAACCAAAGAATAAAAGAAGGCAAATGTAAAAAATGTGGAGAAAAATGGGACCCAAGACACATGTGTCGCATATAAGACAATTCAAAAACTTATATACTTGTGAAGCAAAAAACAACGATGAATTGGATTCATAAGAATCCGTAACTGAAGAAATGGGAAACAACCAAAACAAAGTGTCAAATCTCATGGGTAATGACACACCAAGAATATCATTAGTAGCCATCACACGCATTAGCCAACCACAAACTCTCAAATTAAAAGGACACATAAAAAAAGATAATGTCACAACATTAATTGACACAGGAAGTATCCACAACTTTCTCGACATCAATGTTGCAAGGAGCCTCAAATTATTTGTATATCCGTTCCCATACATGAAGGTATTTGTTGCATATGGTAAGAAAATAAAAAATGTAGGAAAATTCCATAAGTTCCTCCAAATTCAAGCTTTGAATCCGAATTTTACACCGTACCCCTAGGAGGAGTAGACATGGTTTTAGGAGTTCAATGGTTGCAAACTTTAGGTACATACTCAATCAATCATCAAGAGAATTTCATCAAATTCAAATGGCAAGGGAAAAAATATAAATTATATGGTTTTCAACCTCCGCAAACACAAGTTGTATCATCCCAACAGATGGAAAAGATGATCCGGAAAGGAGAAACTACCTATTTTATCCAATGCCACCAAATGGAAATACAAGAATCAGAACAAGACTCTAAAAACTCAGAAATCCAAGATCTAATTTGAAAACACAAGAAGGTATTTCAAGACCTCCCCATGGAATTACCACCACGAATAAGAATTGAACATATAATTGAAGTTAAACCGAGATCAAGTCCAGTCAAGGTTAGACCATATAGAAACCCCCATCATCATAAAACAAAAATAGAAATATTATTCCAAGACTTGTTAAAATGTGGTGTTATCACAAAAAGTAGAAGCCCATATGCAACCCTAGTTGTATTAGTACAAAAGAAAGATGGTTCCTTCATATTATGCATAGATTATTGTGGGCTTAACAAAATGTTGGATGAACTTCACGGAGCCATATTTTTTTTCAAAACTTGATTTGAGATCGGGATATTACCATTTTAGGGTAAGATTAGAAGATGTACCCAAGACCACTTTCCAGACTCATGAAGGACACTACGAATTCAAGGTGATGCCATTTGGGATAACTAATGCCCAATGCTACCTTCCAAGCAGCTATGAATGAACTATTTCATCCACACCTAAGAAAATATGTCTTAGTCTTCTTTGACAACATTCTGGTGTATAGCAAAACATGGAGGGAACACATCAATCATTTGGGACAAGTATTGTCTATTCTAGAAAAAAATCAATTATATGCAAAAATGTCAAAATGTACATTTTGCAAGGAGGACGTAGAGTATCACGGTCACATTATATCCAAAAAGGGAGTCAAGTTAGATCCAAATAAAATCAAAGCAATTACAGAATGGCCCATGCCAAAGAGTATATCTAAGTTAAGAGGATTTTTAGGCTTGGCAGGATACTATCGAAGATTCGCAAAAAACTATGCTCATCTAACTTCCCCCCTAACAAATATCCTAGAGAAAAACTCCTTTCAACGGAATGAAGAATCTGAAAAATGTTTTGAAAATTTAAAGAAAATTATGTCCACAACCCCCATGTTAGCTACACCTGACTTTTCAAAACCTTTCATAATCGAATGTGATGCCTTAGGTTTTGGGATCGGACTAGTCTTGATGCAAGATGGACACCCAATAGAATTTGAAAGAAGGAAACTAAACAAAAAATAATGCTTATAGTCCACATACAATAAAGAAATGCTTCCAATCATGCATGCATTAACAAAATGGCGACAATATCTCTTGGGAAACAAGTTCTTGATACATACGGATCATAATAGCCTACAATATTTGTTACAACAAAAAACATTGACTACTGAACAACATAAATGGATAGAGAAAATTTCCACATTTGATATGGAGATATTACATTAGAGAAGAAAATATAACATAGTGGTTGATGCTCTCTCATGGAAAGATGAAGAAGTACAAGTTTTTGCAGTATCAATAGCAATTCCAGAATGGTTGAATGAAATCCAAATTGAATATACCAAAAACAAAGAGACATGTTCCATAATCAATGATTTAACCCAATACCCCAAGTTTGAATGGAAGAATGACATCTTATGGTATAAGGGAAGAATTTATTTGAATTCCAATTCAAAATTTAAAACCAAGGTACTTCAAGAAGCCGATGATTGTCCGGTCGCATGTCACGTCGGATTTTTCAAAACATATTATAATGCTCGCCAATCATTTTTTTGGAAAGGGATGAGTGAAGATATTCAAAAATATGTAGTAGAATGTGACCTTTGTCAAAGAAAAAAGAGTGAAAATATATTAACACCTGAGGTACTCCATCCGTTACATATTCCTAACCAAAAATGGGAAGAAATTTCAATGGATTTCATTGAAGGATTACCCATATCAGAAGGAAAAGATAAAATCTTAGTGATAGTAGACAGACTAACCAAGTATGCACATTTTATGAGAGTACGAAAAACAAACTCCGCAAAACAAATAGTTGAAGTCTTCTGTAAAAACATTTATAAATTACATGGTTTCCCCAAGGTCATCGTCAGTGACATAGATGCCAAGTTTAAAGGGAACTTTTGGAGGGAGTTTTGCAAACAAACGAGACATCTCTTAATATGAGTTCAACTTAGATGACCAAACATAAATTGTCAACAAATGCTTAGAAACCTATCTTCATTGCTTCGTCATTGATAAACAAAATAAATGGCTTCAATGGTTGCACCTCGTTGAATGGTGGTATAACTCAACATATCACACATCAACTAAAATGACACCATTTCAATCTCTTTATGGATATCAACCACCATCTTGTAAAGAGTTAGCCACAAATCAAACAAAAGTTGCATCAATAAAAGATCGTTTAGATGAAAGTCAAAAAGTTGTTCAAATACTCAAGGAAAACTTAGCAATAGCAAGAAACAGAATGAAGCAACAGGCTGACCAACACCGAAGAGAAAGAGAATTCGAAGTTGGAGAATGAGTATTTGTAAGACTTCAACCCTACAAACAATTATCTCTTAAACACCAAGGAAATAATAATTTGGCTCTGAAGTTTTATGGACCACATCAAATTAACAAAAAAATCAGTCACGTAGCTTATGGGTTGGAATTACCAGATAAAATCCGTATCCACAATGTTTTTCACGTATCGTGTCTAAAATAAGTTTTAGGGAAACACCAAAAGGTGCAAACAATGCTCCCTATGTTGGATGAAGAAGGAAGAATGATTTTAGAACCAGAAGCCATTATTTCCACTAGAGAAAAAAAGTTGCGATCTCGCGTAATCAAGGAATATCTTATTAAATGGAAAAACATTCCAGAAGAAGATGCAACATGGGAATCAAAACATTTTTTCCAGTTACACTCGTCATTACCAGTGGTTTTAGGACAAAACATTTTTAAGGGGAAGGCAATGTTATGAACATAAAAATACACATAAATAAGATATTAATAAATATAATAATTAAATGATAATTAATAAATAATTATTAATAATGAAAAGACATGGCTATTGGTTATGGGAACCCCTGCATGGGTATATAAGAAAGCCCTCAATTCTTAATTGTAATCATCTCATTTTTTTTCATTATTCAATATATATATTATTCAATTATGAAGCTCCTGGTTTCTTCATAACATGTGAAGCCTTTAATTGCAAAGCTTTGAGGACAAAGCTTTTTGAAGGAGGGTACTATGTTATGACCCAATGGGGACATATATGAGGTTAAATGTGTATGATATGACCCTAAGGGGGGAATATATGGGGCTAAATGTACATGTAATGTGTAAATCTATATGTAACAGGGTCGGCCTAATCGTAAAGGGGCCTCATGTGTTGTTTGTGAATAGCTATATATAGATATCATGTATTCATTATTGGGGAGGTGTGAATTGTGATGTATAAAAAGTATTTGGTTATGTGGAGGAGGTTCTCCTACTGTTTAAGGAGTTATTGTGTAACTTATCTATCTTGGATTTGTGCTCCACACTCACATTTTCTATATGGCGTATACTTCTAGTTTATTCTGATATTTCAAGCATTTGGTTCATTATATTTGGTATTAGAGCATGAAGCATAACTCCAATATAGATAAGTTACACAATAACTCCTTAAACAATGGGAGAACCTCGTCCACATAACCAAATACATTTGTACATCACAATTCACACCTCCCTAATAATGAATACATGATATCTATATATACCTATTCACACACTACACATGAGGCCCCTTTACTATTAGGACGACCCTATTACATACATATTTACACATTACATGTACATTTATCCCCATATATGCTCCCCGTTGGGATCCTATCATACACATTTAACCCCATATATGCTCCCATTGGGTCATAACACAACATTCCGATGGTTAACGATGGGTTGTCATTCACAATTTAAAATGTGACAAACAAGCATATTTAACTAAAACAATATCAACTCAATCGTAAGGGATGATGTGATCCTTTAAATATGATTGGTCCTTTTAAATTTAATTTTGATAGTAAATTTGTTGTTTTGATGCTCATTTTGACCTCAAAATGTCCCTAATAGGCTTCTTCGCTCACAAGCTTACAATTCATAGAGAACTCAAATTAGCAAGAAGGCCATTGACACGTCGTTACCATTTCACAATTCCAACCAACGAAGCCATTTGTAATACTAGAAATCCCTTTTGAAGTTTCATCAACATATCTCATGGTAATGGAACATGTATTTCTTGATGTGGTTAAAGGTTAGAGATCCATGCTATGTGCTATCTTTATACCAAATGAGTCTTGAATCTAGGTTTAGGGATTACATTGACAAACATGCAATGTATTTTGTCTTAAGGTGTTTGTGCCATTTTTTTTGACGCATTGCACCCTTTCATTAGATAATGTTGATGAAGTGGAGCATGTGTCCTACACATGTATTTCTTTTATTTCCTTGAAATTGGACCTTGGATTATCCTTCAAGTGGTATATTTTTTCCCTTCAAGGCTTTGTTATATGTTGACATGAGTCCATCAATCCTCTATGTATATTCCCACTCTACAAGTGAGTGTGGAGGGTGAGATGCATGAGACTCACTCCCCATGATACTCATTATTCATTCCTCTCTACCTCTCATTATCCTATGTGATGGAATTCGACAAGTTTCCTTAACTATGCATTATCTCTTACTCGTCCCCAACTTTTATTTTACCCTTGCCTTTGTTATGACCTATGTCCTATCACTTTTTTCACAACTTAATGCAAAGAATAAGGACACAAGTTACTCACCCTTATATGTATCACCTTTTGTTGCGCCCAAAAACAATTCACCTCATATATGGGCTTCTTAACTATACACCCAACTTAATTATAAACAAAAGAAATTGAATACTATTAGAGACTTTGGACCAATAATTGGTCTTTGGATCAAGAATTCATTCATACTTTTACTCTGCACTCCATCGTTAGTTCAAAACTCGCATAAACGAAAAAACATAAATTGAAATCTATTTGCAGATAAGGATTTCAACTGGATAACTTCTATGAATAGGGATGCTCCTACATGAAAACCTCAAATCTGTGATGAGTTGCATAGATATATTCAAAGTCCTTAGTGGAAATATAATGTTTGTTAAGGTAGGAGTTCTAGCAATTTATGTTAATATTCATTGATTTGTTTTTCTAGGGATGATGTTAATATTACCACTAGTTCAAAACTCCCATAAACAAAAAACATTATAAAATTGAAATATATTTGCATATAAGGATTTGAGCACGATAACATCTATTGCGAGGGATGTTCCTACATTTAAACCTCAATATAGTGATGAGTGGCTTAAATGTCCTCAAAGTCGTTAGGGTAAACATAATGTATATTGAGGTAGGAGGTGTAACCTTTTATGTTAATATTACCTGATTCTTTAACTTTTATAGGGATGATGTTATACAACCACTAGCTCAAAACTCTTATAAATGATAAACTACATATTGAAATCAATTCAAAAACAAGGATTTGAGTAGGATAGGTGTTGGCCTCCCATTTTTCCTTGATTTAATACCTCTTTTCCCCACTACCATCCTACTTTATAACTGAACATGGCCTTCTTATGATAGATTTCCATGCTTTTAAAATCAAAATCCCTTCAACAAGCATTTGGAGGTAATTGTTGCTCATTTTATTATATTTTATAAGTTCTTAGTGAATTAAAATGAGTTTTTAAACTAACTTTGCTAATGAAAAATTATTCAATTCAGTTCCTATACCCCTAGTGCAATTCCGATACCTGAGTTCTTTTGTTAGCATATGTGCACGGGCTCAAATAGAAAACGACTATCTGGGTTTTGAAGATCTAGATGCCATCATGGTGTGTGTCCCACAGCTTGTGCTAAGGATCCTTCAAGTGAGCGGGAGGTGGCAGTCAAACGAGTCGTTAACACCTTCTAGCACATAGGTTATTAAAGAAGATCTAGACAACAATGCTATTTGTATGCATTTAATGTCATACCAATAACATGTGAGATCAATACATGATTTTGTTTGTTTATATAATTTCTAAGTATATTTGGATGGTTGTATCGAATCGAAGATAGTCCGATTTGATTGAGATTGTAACTATTTTGATACTCTGGTATTCGAGATAAAAAGGATCGTTCTCATCCCTGCATATAGAATCCTACCTATATAATGATTCACTCTGCAATGTAATGTCACATAACATATGAATATATCTAATTGAAGTTGTGGGTGATCACTGTGATTTGCTGTTTGTCTTTGTCACAAAACAACTGTGTATGGATTGGTGTGCATACTGTAAATTGAGGACTCTGTTTCTATAATATAAATTCCAATTTCGATCCATGGTGTTTATTTGATCCTACTGTTGTAAGTAATTAAGCTCGCTACCAGTTGGCAAGGGACCACCAACCTGGGACATGTAGTTGGTTTAGTATTTTGTTAGCTTAGATGTTTCAGTTAGATTTTATATTAATTGGATTATGTTCTGTAGTGTTAGATGTAAAGTTTCTATTTTATTTAGATTACTCTGTAACTCGTCTTGCATTTAGAGAGATTAACAATTCCTTTAATTCTCATTTATGTTTCATTACCATTTACAATAAGTTTGATGCTTTCTATGTTGTGTTTCTTTTAAGCTGATGTAATTCCAAAGATTCTGTTTTGTTACAATTATTGGGACTCTTTAAGAGTTGAACTCATCATTGTGTAAGTACAAAAACACTTAGGCGGAAGAGAGTACTTCAAGCCCTGGTAAAGAGAAACTCTTAATAGGCTAATACCTGGTTTTGATATGATTTTTATCATTTATTATTTCCTTTCGAGTGAATGCATGTGTCAAGATGAATGACAAGAATCTCTTTGAGTAATAGTTGCACGAAGACAAGTAATTTGAAAGCAAAAGTGCAGTATCACCACTAAGGACTTGTCATACTTGACATAACAATTTGAACCTTTAGTTCACAAGTTTACATACTCCATCATTTACCTTTCTAAGCTCATAATTCCAAGATTAGTTCAATAACATTTTGCAAGAGTTCAACTCTTTTGTTCACTGATTTTGGTGGTAGCTTGAATGGTATGCATTCTCATAAAAGTTAAATTGCAGTAATTAGAACTCATTCAGTTTGAAAAGTTAATCATTTCTCAAGTGCATGAACACTTAAATCTCAAGTGAAAGATTACACTATATGCCATTAATGAAACCTCAACCTAATGAACTAATCAATGTTCATAGGTTTGATTTCCAGTCTTAGGTATTGTTATCCCCTCACACATTGAAGTCTTAAGTATTCATTGAATAAACAAGATCTCATAAGAATACATATCTATGCATATACTATACATCTTGACATAGAATGCAACACCCTTTTCCATCTTGATATAAATCTGTGATTGCAAGATCAAAGTGTTTGAGATTTACTTTTAATTTCCCTGGATTGCTTCGTGAATTGAATGTACTTTTTACTTTTTGGGTTGATATTTTGATTAGATAGGCTTCACCCTTTATCCTACACATAATGTGTTTACAACTCATAAGATTACGTCATGGATTGACAACATGGTTTATTAACGACTGTTAGGGTCCTAACCCGCACATAGGTAGATTAATATATTCGGATGTAATAAAGGTCAATATTAATAAGGCCTTTCAATAAAATAGAATAAGGCGGATGTAAGAAGACCTAATAGAAGCTTCTGCTTCTAGAAGGATCTTCCTCTAGATGCTTCTCTTGATAGACATTTTGTATAAATAAGGGTCGAGGGTATGAAAACCCTAGCTTGGAGATTATTGTAACAGAGCGCTGCTCGATTGGAGGTTGCCCCCTCGAAGAGGCCTGTGAACATTTCTTTCTGAATCAAAGTGCTATTTCTATCGCTGTTCTTATATCATTTCTGTGTTATTGTGGATATTATGTTGGATATTTTACTGTTATTTTGCCATTTGTAGCATTTTATTTTTGTTCTGCATATTTTATATATCTGGTATCTTGCAAGTGGTATCAGAGCACTTTCTTTGGCAAAAATTGTGAGAATTTTTTTTCTTCAGGGTAGAGACGTATTTCGGCGTCTTTAAACCACAGAGATCTGTCGTTACGCGCATAAACCCGAGGTTGAGGGATTCATACACGCAGGAAATACAAGTGGTTCTTAAGCGCACATCTGTTGGCCACCCTTGTAACCCCTGTTGGTACCCCTTCGAGTGGTAGCGCATAAGAAAACACCTGTGTACGGATTCGACCTAGATTTTTTGAAGCCCTCTTTAGATAAACCTATCGGCCGCCGGACTTCTATAGTGTCACCGAGAACAGCACTCGAGAAGATACTCTCTAGTACCTGGGTAGTCGGGTAGTACGGCTAAGGGTACGGTCTATCCTCCTTAGTTAATGCCCTGAGATATTGGGCTGAGTACTATTGTTGGAGCCCACACATATATCAGAGAGCTATAGCACAGGACAAACCCTTGTCTGTAGAACCCTTGAATACCTAACCCTCGGGGGACAGAAACTTAAACAAATTAAAAACAGACCAGATCTATTGCTGCACAACTGTGTTCGGGTTGCCAAGTAAATACACATCTCTTTCTAGTTAAACATTTAGGGATTTCATCACTACAGTATTCTTCAGGCCAAATTATAACTCCGCAGGTGTTAAAAAAAAAAAAAAAAAGTCTGGAATTTTTTTCACCATTATTTGAGACCTATTCCATTGGATTCATCTCTTTGCCCTTATCACTTTCACCTATATCATTTTTCGACAAAAATTTTGACCCCACCCGCCCCTTTTCAGTTCACCCATCCTCATGGCCCATACCCGTAGCCAAGACCTGGAAGCTCGCTTCAACACCATGCAATCCGGTTTCCTAGAAACCCCAAAAGAAGTAAAACAACTTAGTGCTACTGTTGCCTCTATCGATTCGTCCATCAATGCTACCATAAATACCACCATGCAGTCCTCAATGGAGGAAGTCAAACAAGAACTTACCACCCAGCTTGAATCTGTCTTTGCAGCACTCTGCACCAAACTGAAGATCCCTACAGATGACCATTTCTCTGAAGCACATCCAAAGAATGAAGGCGAAATTTCCTCCCATTCCCATACCTTTTAGTCCCATCACTTTCAACATGATATACGCCTTCCGAGGGTGGACGTGACCAAATTTGATGGCTCGTACCCCACTGGTTGGGTAACCCAAATGGAACATTATTTCTCTTTATATGGCATTACCGATCACTTGGCCAAACTCCAATATGGTGTTCTCCATCTAGATCAAGAACGTTGGCAATGGTGGCAATGGAGAAAAACTTCCCGTCAAGGGTATATTGCTTGGACCCAATTTGTGACTGAGCTTTACGAACGCTTTGACACATACACCAACCATTTGGGCCGTTTGACAAAGTTGAAGCAATCTGGAATAGTAGAAGACTTCATAGCTGCCTTTGAACACCTGGCTTTTCGAACAGAGGGTATGACTGATGCTTTCTTTCGAGAGTGTTTTATTAGTGGCTTTAAGGAGGAGATTCAGGCCCATGTCCTCATGGCTCGGACCTCGACATGGGTGGAGGCTACTAAAAGAGATAAAGAATCACAACATGTGGTATCATCTCAAAACCGCAAACCCTCCTTTATCCCTTGCCCTAAACCCGTCACTCCCCCTACTCCCTCCGCCCCATTAAAAATCCAAAAATTGACCAGGGCTGAAATGGATGAAAGCCAACTCAAAGGCCTTTGTTATAATTGTGATGACAAATATTTCCTGGGCCACAAGTGTAAGGAACAAAATCTTTTTATGGCCATCTCTGAGGACATTTCAGAAGAGGATGTTGAAACTCCCCTTGTGTCTGAGTCACCTGAAATCACTGACATAACCCCTCCCTCAGACCCTCCCGAAGTAGAACCCATCATTTCCCTCAATGCTCTCATTGGTTTTTCCGCTCCCCAAACCCTCAAGTTAATAGGTTCCATCAAGCATCAGAAGGTCATCATTCTGGTTGATAGTGGAAGCACCCATAATTTTATTCATCGCCGCATTGCCCAAGAAACTCATTGCTACATCCATGCTGTCAATAATTTCCAAATCATGATTGCCAATGGGGGTTCCATGAAATGTGGAGGGCGCTGTGAAAATGTGCATATCTAAATCGGTGACTACCACCTAAAATCCCATATGTTTGCTATCGACATGGGTGGTTGTGACATCGTGTTGGGTGCTGACTGGCTAAGAAATTTGGGTCCCATTCTCATGGATTTTAAGGCATTAACCATGCAATTCGACCAGGAAGGCCACCAATATAAATTCCAAGGCATCACTGCTGGTTCACCAGAGGTCATTAGTTCCCATCTCATGGAAAAGCTGCTCAAAAAAGGTCATTCTGGTGTCATTGCCCAACTCCATGCCATTCAAGCAACAGAAACACCCCCGGTGCCGCATGACCTCCAAGCTCTCCTCTCTAAACATCAACTGGTATTTTCCACTCCCCAAGGCCTCCCTCCTTCCCGCGGTGTTCATGATCATTCCATTCCCCTTGTACTCGGAAGCCTTCCTCCCAACATCCTTCCATATTGCCACCCCTTCTCACAAAAAAATGAAATTGAGAAAATGGTCCAGGAACTCCTTAATGCATGCATTATCCGCCCTAGTACGAGCCCTTACTCTTCTCCAGTAGTCATGGTCCTGAAGAAAGAAGGTTCTTGGAGAATGTGTCTTGACTTCCGTTCCCTCAACAAACTGACCATTAAAGACAAATTTCCCATTCCTGTCATTGATGACCTCCTGGATGAATTGAGTGGCGCCCAATTCTTTACTAAACTTGATCTTCGCTCGGGCTATCACCAGATACATATGAAAGAGGTAGACATTCCCAAGATGGCCTTTCGCACTCATGAGGACCACTATGAGTTTTTGGTCATGCCCTTTGGCTTGTGTAATGCTTCCTTCACCTTCCAAAGCCTCATGAATCATGTCTTCCGTTCCTTTCTCCATCATTTTTTCTTAGTCTTCTTTGATGATATCCTCATCTATAGCAAAACCTGGACCGACCATCTTACTCATGTGGATCAAGTTCTCCATCTCCTCTCCCAGCACCAACTTTTCCTGAAACAGTCCAAATGTGCTTTTGGTGCCTCAGAAGTAGAATACTTGGGTCATCTGGTTGGCAAGGATGGCGTCAGGGTGGATTCAAAAAAGATTGAAGCTATGCAAGATTGGCCGCACCCAAAGACTCTCAAAATATTGCATGGATTTCTGGGCTTAACAGGGTATTATCGCAAGTTTGTTAAGAACTATGGAAAGATTGCAACACCTCTCACTGCTCTCCTAAAAAAGAACTCTTTCACTTGGACTCCAGCCGTTGCTCAAGCTTTTCAAACCTTGAAGACGACCATGTGCACCACTCCGGTTCCGGCCCTTCATGATTTCACAAAGACCTTTGTGTTGGAATGTGATGCCTCAGGGAAAGGAATCGACATTGTCCTTATGCAATAGGGTCGACATTTGGCCTTCACTAGCAAGCAACTGTCTGAAAGGAATCTGGGCAAACCCATTTATGAATGTTGGCTATTCTGCATGCCTTTGAGCTGTGGCGCCCTTATCTCTTGGGGCAATGCTTCCAAATCAAGACCGACCATCAAAGCCTCAAGTACTTTCTGGAACAATGTATATCCTCCCAGGAGCAACAAAAATGGGTGACTAAGCTCTTTGGTTATGATTATGAGATCATTTACAAGAAGAGCAAAGACAATGTAGTGGCAGATGCACTGTCCCGAAAATATGAAGAAGAAGTATCCCTTTTTTCTCTTTCCTTCATTGTACTCGATTGGGTCCAAGCTGTGAGACAGGAATGGCTTCAAGACCCCAAAAGTTCACATCTAATCCAACAATTGCAGAGAAAGGCTCCGGCTCCCCCAGGGTACTCTTGGCTACAGGATGAGCTTCGATACAAAGGCCGTTTGTATTTAAGTAAACAATCAAAGCTTAAATCCACGGTACTTTTTGAGCTTCATGCTACACCCACAACGGGGCACTCAGGGTTCACCAAAACATATGACAGAGTCAAACGTTCTTTCTTCTGGGATGGTATCAAACAAGACATCTGTAATTTTGTAGCTGACTGTGAGGTGTGTCAACGCAACAAGGGAGAAATAGTCAAATCTCTGGGCACACTACAACCGCTTCCGATTCCACTGGCTATTTGGAAGTATATCTCTATGGACTTTATTACCGGCTTACCCAAATCAGGGAATAAATTAGTCATAATGGTGGTTGTGGATCGCCTTTCCAAGTATTCTCATTTTTGCGCTCTTCAACACCCATTTACTGCATCCACGGTGGCTCAACTTTTCATGGACCAAGTCTTCAAGCTTCATGGCATGCCACACTCTAATTTTTTCTGATCATGACCTAAATTTCACAAGCAATTTTTGGCAAGAATTGTTTAAGCTCCAGGGCACCCAATTGCATCTCAGCGCAGCTTATCATCCCCAGACTGATGGTCAAATGGAAGTTGTCAACAAGTGTTTGGAAACATATCTGAGGTGTTTTGATTTGGAAAAACAACATTAGTGGGTTCTGTTATCACTCCAAGAAACCCTTTGTGTTTGCAGACCAAAGGTGCTTGGTAACTTAAGAAATTAATGTTTTTTTATTTTGTAAAAGTGGATCAATGGGATAACTCAATTCAACTTATGGCATTCAGACATCAAAATGATAAACAAATAGACAGTGCTCTCCAAGATTGGTTAAATAGTAAAATAGCTTTCAGTGGATGAAGAAAAAGATTGTTCATAAACCAGTGCAAAGCAGGGTCTAATAAACAACTAAATGAACTGATTATAATGTCATGAACCAAACAATAGGATAACAGCTATTCAAGGTTTGACAACAATATAACAGTGGAGAAGAAATA
>JASDQU010013375.1:108480-158527 GCA_032191745.1 Picea mariana | reverse complement strand
GGAAGTTAACACCACCTTTCCAGGTGCCTTCCGCCACCATCGTGGTCTCTTTTCTGCACATCCCCTCTCAGCAGTCCTGCAATAATTCAAAATGTCATTCACATTCATTGACCTTTTCCTTAAGGTCCATTTACATCACATATTCATATTTGTGAGTTCGCCATAGTTCTTGGCCAGTCTAGTTATATTTACAAGCTGGGGGAAGCAGGGTGTTACAACTCCCTCCCCCTTAAAAGGAACATTGTCCTCGATGTTCTTAGCTATTGATATGAATTGCATGTACAGAAGTAAACAAAATCGGATATGCCTGTCTCATGGCATCCTCCATTTCCCATGTAGCCTCATCTGGGCCAAAATGTTTCCACTGCACCTTGACCTGTTCAATGGTTCTATTCCGGAGCAGGGTTTCCTTTCTGTCCAGTATGCATTGGGGTTCTGGTAGAAATTCTCCCTCTGGTTCCACCTGGATCACATACCAGTCAATTATATGATTAGCATCATGTACATATTTCTTCAANATTAGCATCATTTACATATTTCTTCAATAATGAAACATGGAAAACATTATGTGCTTTTACTGTGGGAGGAAGTGCTAGCTGATAGGCTACAGGTCCAACTCTATCTAGAACCTCAAAGGGTCCACAATACTGGGGTGCCAATTTGGCATAGGATCCCATTTTCAGGGAGCTCCTTCTGGGCTTAATCTTGAGATAGACATGGTCTCCCATTTTGAACTCTCTTGGAGTTCTCTTTTGATCAGCATAACTTTTCTGTCGGTTCTGAGTGACCTTCAGATTTTTTTTTATCTGAGTCACTTGCTGTTCCATCTCTTTCAACATATCGGGTCCAATAGAAATCCTGTTTACAGGGTTACTCCAACTGACTGGGGTATTACACGGCCTACCATAGAGGACCTCGAAGGGACTCATCTTTAAGGATGCTTAGTAGCCGTTGTTGTAGGCAAATTCTACCAATGGCAGGTAGTCTTCCCATTTTCTGGGTTGATGCATCACATGCATCCTTAACATATCCTCTAATATTTGATTCATTCTTTCTGTCTGTCCATCGGTTTGAGGGTGATAAGTGGTGCTAAACAACAATTTGGTCTCTAAACCCGCCATCAGTGATTTCCAGAAATTGGAAGTAAATTTGGTGTCTCTGTCAGATATTATCTCCCTCGGCATGCCGTGCAGTCAGAACACCTCTTTCATGAATACCTGGGCGATATCTATCGCCTGGCAGGTCGATTTGACGGGGATGAAATGAGCAGACTTGCTCAGTTTATCCACCACTACCATAATGACGTCATTCTGTTTGGTTGAAGTTGGCAATCCAGTGATAAAATTCATGGAGATGGTTTCCCATTTCCATTCTGGGATGGGTAAAGGGTGTAGTAGTCCGACTGGGTGTTGATGTTCCGCTTTAACCTGTTGGCATTCTATGCATTGGGCCAAATATTTGGCTATGTCCCTATTCAAGCCAGGCCAATAAAATTGTTTGGCAGTAATCATTTTCTGGTATCCTGGGTGACCAATGTAGGGTATTTTATGTAGTTCATCCATGATGAACCTCTTCAAGTCGTCACAATTGGGAACGTACAGTCTATCTCTGTAAGTGAGCAGGCCTCCTTTGGTCATCTGATAGCCTTCATATTTTTCTCCAGCGGGTTCTTGCTGTAGGTACAGGGTCACATTTCGAACGAAGGGATCTGTTTCTTGTTCCTTTTTGACTCTATTCTTGACATCTGTCTCACAGGTACTCACCGCTGCCAGGTGAATTGTTCTCATGCTTATACTAAGGGCATCAACCACCCTATTCTCTTTCCCTTTAATGTGTTTGATTTCAAAATCAAATTCGCTAAGGAGGGCCATCCATCTGGCTTGTCTAGCATTAAGCTTGGGTTGATCAAACAAATACCGTAATCCACAGTGATCTGTCATAAGTACAAATTTTCTTCCCAAGAGTTAATGCCTCCACATTTTTAAGGCATGCACTATGGAAACCAGTTCTAGATCATGAGTCACATAGTTGACCTCATGTTCATTCAATTTTCGGGATTCGTAGTAGATCACCTTTCCTTCTTGCATAAGGACTCCTCCGAGCCTTTCCTTACAGGCATCTGTGCACACAAGGAAGTCAGCTTCTGGGTCAGCGATTTTCAACACAGGTGCATGGGTTAGTAGATATTTCAAGGTTTGAAATATTTCTTCACATTGCTGTGTCCACAGGAATTTTGTCCCCTTCTTCTGGAGGGCAGTGATTGGACAACCAATCTTGGAGAAATATTTTATAAATCTCCTATAGTGTCCCACCAATTCCATAAAAGATATGATGTCTGAGACATCCTTTGGGGTAGGCCATTCCATGATGGACCTGATCTTGTTAGGATCTACTGCTACCCCTTCCTCGGACAGAACATGTCCCAAGTAATGTATTTGCTTCTAAAAGAAGTCACATTTTCTGAATTTAGCATAGAGTTGATGCTCTCTTAGCACTTGCAACACAAGTCTAAGATGCTCTTCATGTTATTATCTATTCTTAGAGTAGATTAAAATGTCATCAATAAAAACTAGTACAAATATATCCAATAATTCACTGAGTATATTGTTCATTAAGCACATGAAAGTGGCAGGGGCATTGGTTAACCCAAATGGCACTACCACAAACTCATAATGACCATACCGTGTCCGGAAAGCAGTTTTATGGATATCTTCACCCTTAATTCGAACTTAATGGTATCTTGACCTCAAGTCAATCTTTGAGAAAACAGATGCACCTCCCAACTGATCGAATAGATCATCGATCCTGGGAAAGGGGTATTTGTTCTTTATGGTTACTTTATTAAGTTGGCTGTAATCTATACATAGTCTAAGGGTGCCATCCTTCTCTTTCACAAACAGGACTGGTGCTCCCCATGCGGACATGCTGGGTCGAATATAACCCTTGTCCATCATTTCTTTCAATTGCAATTTGAGTTCAACTAACTCAGGTGTGCTCATCCGGTAGGGTGTTCTAGACACCGGCACTGCTCCTAGTGCGAGTTCTATCGAGAAGTCAATGTCTCTTCTCGGAGGTAGACCCGGTACCTCTTCCAGAAACACATCTCTGTATTCCCTCAGGATAGGGTGATCGTCAGGGCTTGCTTTAGCACCTTCGATTGTTTTTAACACCTGTATTGCATATAGGGGACATCCCTTTTGGCAATACTTTCTCATTTGCAGGGCTGATATTTGTCTCACCGAGACCGGTTTTCGGATCCCTTGGAGGGTTATCCTTTTCCCTTCTTTGCTCACACATTCTAAGGTTTTATGGTAACAATCCAAATTGTCTTTATGGGTGGCCAACCAGTCCATACCAATCAACATATCGTATGATCCCAAGGGTAATACATTAAGGGTTGCTTGGGTGGGGAATCCACCCAACATTAACTGGCAAGCTGGTATGACCTCTACCACCTTTCTTTTGGTGCCAGTGGCTAACTGTACCAACCATGGCTTAGTTTGCTTTTGTGGCTGTAGCTTACACTTATCAACAACTCTAGGGGATATATAACTCAAATTTGAACCAGGGTCATTCAAAACAGACACCAGATGGTTGAAAATCATACCTTCTATTTCCACCATTGAAGCTTGGTGGTCAGCTTGGTTATTATCCAAGGCTGCATAAATCTGTGGCACACGCCTTGCCACATCATTGACTGTGGTATCTTCCTGCATGTTATAAATTTTTCGACTGTTCTGTTGTCGATGTGGACAGTCTCTCCGGAGATGCTCTCCTCCGCAATCCCAAGATTTTAGAGGTTCTTTCTTTGGGTTATTAGTCTTTACGGGTATAGGTCTGGAAGTTTTATTTCCGTCCCCCGAGGGAAAGTTTTGCTGAAGTACACTCCAGGTTGGGAAGTTCATTCTGGGGTTCTTTTTGTAGTTTTTAAATCCTGAGGATTTGCTCCCCTTTTTCTGAAATCTCGAACCACTCTTCTGTTTCCAGTCTCCACGAGACTCTGCCCGATGTCCATATTGTTCATGACAATATGTTGCCTTTCGTATAGTGTATTCTAAGGTCTTTGGCTCGTCGAATTTGATTTGGTTCTGGTATTCCTTGGGTAGCCCACTGATGAAGCGTTGTGTCTTTGCCTTCTTTGCTTTGATGTAGGGTACATATCTCAATAAGTCGAGGAATTTGTTGACATACTCCTCCATAGTAAGTTGTCCCAGTTTGAGTTCATAAAACTCTTTAGCCTTCTCGTCGAAATATCTTTCCGACAAATACTTCTTTCGGAAGTACTTCTCAAACCGTTTCCAAGACAGGTCCTCCTCGCGGACCCCTTTCATATTCTTAAGGTCTTCCCACCAGATGGAAGCCTTTCCGTTCAAATTGAAAGTGGCCACTCGGGCCTTCAAGTTCTCTGAAAAATCATGGACTCTGAAATATTTCTTCAGTCCAAGTAGCCAGGCCTCAGCTTCCTCTCCCTTCTTTATCTCACCGTCGAAGGAGGGAGGTTTGGCCTTCTTGAATTCCTCAAATTTATGACTCTTGGAAGTCTTTTGCTTCTTCTGTTTCCTACGAGAATAGGAACTGGTCCTGCTGCTGGAAGAGCCTTCTGAATCACCAGCTTCCTTCTCAGTGGAATCGTCTGGCATTGGTCCTTTACCTCTGGGGTGGACCTTTCTTGATGTGCTTCTCTCAGTATGGCCACTGACACGACCATGATTCTGCATCTCAGGTTCATGCTGCATTTGTCGCTGTAGGTCGGATAAGCTCTGCAGTAGAACTGCATTAATTTCGGTTTGCTTTTCTTGTTCTTTCATCATCCTTTCATTATCGGCCTTGCAGCTTTGCAATTCAACCATGAGACTCCTCACAGTCTCAGCTAGGTCTGGAGGGGTTCCTATTGCTCTTCTTTCGTCAGAATCTTTGTCTCTGTTGTGGGAGCCTTCTCCCACCTCTTGGTGAGTCACCATACTCTGCCTCTGTAGATTCCCGCGGTTGATCGTCCGCTTGAGTGAAAATGCAAACGCTGGTTATTAGTCAAGAGTTAAATTCATTTTTATAATTTGTGCATAAATTCATAACTCTTTCACATGCATACACAGTCGGGTTCTCATTTTCCAAGTTTTTTTTTTTTTTTTAATCCTGGACAAGAGAGTTAAGTCAGGGGGTTACTCCTCATAGAAGTGCTTGGAACGGAGTTTATGCACGACTCGTGCATGAGCCCAATTAGGCCGAGTGTTGTAACCATGCTCTGATACCACTTTGTAACATACCCACTACCTAAATCGAATTTTTCCGGTCTTCTGTCGGACTCGAACGCCTAAATAACCATGGAGGCCCAGCGTAAGCTGGCTCTTTCTCTCTCCTTCTCCGTTCCCATGTGATCATGGGTCAGGTTCACGGTTCAATTTGAATGCAACGTCTTTTGTATTTTGCGCTTCAACGCTACAGTAATGTCTAAACATTCGACTCTGCAACCGTCGAACCCTGGCAGGGCTAGCGAGTGACCAATGGGGATGAATCCCTACGGGGTCAGCGAATGGCCAATAAGAACAAACCTCACAGGGGTAGAGAGCAGCCAATGGGGTAACGGCCCCGTTGCGCGATTAGGTGGAATACAGGTGGCAGAGAGGGAAACGCGACACGGTGGTCGACATGACAGGAGGGGCCCCACTTCACACGAGACACCATTCCGGNCCCCCCCCCCCTTAAAAGCAGAATGGCAAGGGGGGTTTGGAATCCACTTGTGCGTCGTTGATCAGGGTGAGTTAATCTCGACCGTTCGAGAGTTGCGCGTCCAATTCCGAACCCTCCCCCCCGTTAAAGGTAGAATGGAAAGGGGGCTCTGGAATGCATCCTCAGCCATGGATCTGGATGGGTGGATTCTTGCCATCCAGATCTGCTCACCGCTTATCCTAAAGCATATTCATGTCTTGGCTTAATTTGACGTCTCATCTCCACATCTAACGATCATTACAGACCCGGAGATCCTCCGAAAGAATCTCGTCTGTTCATCGGGGTTTCGAACATCACAATGCATAAACATTTTATCCTCAGAATCCCCGATATCCCGATATGACGTCAACTTCCGCTAGTCCCCTGGGCTAGACCTTTTGGTCCACACGACCTCCCTCTATATGACCATAGTCATACCACCTATCGGGCCTTCGGGGTTTCAAGTACTGAAATGCATTTGCCCACGAGATTGCCAATCCCTCGAATCCCGATTCTCCGCTATGCTGACAGCTGGCCCGCAATGGCACTTTCCTCCTCATCAGGGTTTCARACTTCACGATTCCGAATTGCATAAACACCTTGTCACCGGGATTCCCGATATCCCGATGACCCAAATGCCAATAGATGACTTCCTGTCGGGACTTTCCCTAATGGCTCYGATTGCTGCCGCACGTCCTCCTCTGATGGACGGTCCTGGTTAACTCTCGGAATTTCGCGACTTCTGATGTCCTGGATGCCTTGTCCCTAGGACTCACGAAATGCCGAACTCCGACTCCCTTCAGATCTCTGACACACGTCCCAAGTGAATGGACGGTTCAGATCGCTCCTCGCATTTTCGAGACTTCTGATGTCCCGACTTTCACGACCTCAGGAACTCCGATTTCCCGAATGCCGATATCCCAATGTCTAGTGCCCGGATCTTCGGAATGGACGATCGCGTGACATGCATCCTCTCTCAGATGGACGACACATATCCTTCCCGAGACTTTTACCATGAAAATTCTCGATCTTCTGTTCTCGTGACTCCTGATTTCACGAACGTCGATATCCCGATGAAGGCCAGGACTTCTGCCTGGTGTGAGAAGGGTTAAACTCCATGCACCTCCTGTCCGATCTGACAACTGACGGGTAAATAGACCAAGATATAACGGTCTAGATCCATTCTTTCTGCGCACACTCTAGAGACTAAACTCCGAGCATCTTAACCCAATCCAACGGCTGACGGGATTTCTGAATGAGATCCAACGGCTCAGAGTGTCCCACCTTGTGCACTCTTCCACTACTTTATGGACATGGAAAAATCAGCGGTCCAGATGTTCTCATGGATCGTGGGGATCTATGGTCCTAGACTCTTCACTACCCACGAAGACACAGGAAAACCAAGTGGTAAGGTCTTTAACACCCTACTTTCTCCTGCTAATCTAACGGTCGTGGGGGATCGTAGATTTCCCGATGAAATCTCATCCGTCGATTCGATATTCCTTCCTTAAGCTATCATCTCGGGTTTTTAAGAGGATCGTTCCTCCTCATACAGGGTTACTAAGGCTTTACGCCTTCATATTTACCCTCCAGGTTCTTGAGGGGTTATTCAAGGAAGGTAATTTTATGGGGAAATTTACTCAGGGTACTACCTGAGGTATGTAAGGATGTCGTCCTCCCGAGGACCAGACGTGAAGTCTAAATTTGATCAATATGCACATAATTAACGAGTTCACGAAGACATATATCATACGTAGTCTCTCCATATAAATATATATATATATAACTACTAGTACTGATCAAAACACCATACAATCATTCTTATAATGAAATCATTCACAGTTTCACAACTTATGAGCATAATTTTCAGAATAAGCACACACACACACACACACACACACACACACACACACACACACACACACACACACACACACACACACACACACACATATCAAGATGCCAGAGGCAAAACACTTATCAGAGATAACACCAGGATCAAGCAACTGCTGAGAGGGGTACTCGTTTCCTCCCAACCGTAGGCTTAGCGACTCCCAGCGGATTTACCACTAGCCACCCCCGAGCTGAGACCACGATGCTGTGAGACTGCGTCTCTTTGTCTGCCAGTGACCAGGAGCGAAGGTTGCAATCCTTCCTCTCTGCTATCACCCACTCTGCGTAATGCCAAAGTTTCCCCTCGCGTCTGCCCCCTTGAAATCGCTTCTACCTCACCCCTTATCCCCTTGCAAGATTGCGTGTGGCGCGATTCCCCTCGCGCTGATCAGGCTTGACGGCTCTACGGATGGGCGGTTCACCATCCCATCCCTCATTAAGCCATCCGCCTACCAGCCTGCGAGACATTAAATTCGGGGCCAGCGAGCCGCTTTTGGTTCTCCGGGCTAGTGGAGTCCAAATACGGTGTTAGTTCTCGGTGGAAGTTAACGCCACCTTTCCAGGTGCCTTCCACCGCCATTGTGGTCTCTTTTTCTGCACATCCCCTCTCAACAGTCCTGCAATAAATTCAAAATGTTATTCACATTCATTGACCTTTTCGTTAAGGTCCATTTACATCACATATTCATATTTATGAGTTTKCCATGGTTCTTGGCCAGTCCAGTTATATTTGCAAGCTGGGGGAAACAGGGTGTTACAGGGATGATGTTAATATAACCATTAACTCAAAACTCTCATAAATGATAAAATACAAATTAAAATCAATTCACAAACAAGGATTTGAGTAGGATATGTTTTATTGCTACGGATGCTCTTGCATCAAAACTTCGATGTAGTGACGAGTGGTTTGAATATTGTGAAGTCCTTAGGGGAAACATAATGTTTGTTATGGTAGGAGTTCTAACAGATTATCTTAAGATTACTTGATTCTTTAACTTTCCGAGAGATGGTGTTAGGAATATCTAGGAATAGTGGAATATTTAAAACTACAATGTTGGGGTGATGATTAATATTTCCCTAATTATCATCATTTATTTCAATAATTAATTTTATTTAACAAAATCGTATTTTACATTCTACTTCTAAATTATACTATAGTTTGAAAGATGTTTATTTTATCATACAAAAATTTTAAGACGGAAAGAAAGATTTGAAAGAAAATTATGATATAAATTGTGAATCATATTGTTTTTCATGCCCTAATTTAACAAGACCTATAATTTTTTGAGAAAATTAAAAACTTTTCATGGTTGAAAAAATGAATTTCTTATATTGTACATAATTTTTTTTACTAGAAAAACATATTTATGTTCAAAGATTAAGAGACATATTTATATTTAAAATGACCATGTTGGGTTGATGAATAGAGTTTCCCTAGTTACCATCATTTATTTCAATATTTATTTCATATTTATATCTAAAGGTACCATGTTGGGTTGATGATTAAAGTTTCTCTAGTTATCATCATTTATTTCAACATTTATGTCCACAATCATAAGACCAAAGTTGATGATCAAAGCCATTTATTTCTAGTTATAAGACAACCATCATTTATTTCAATATTTATTTCATATTTATATCTAAAGGTACCATGTTGGGTTGATGATTAAAGTTTCTCTAGTTATCATCATTTATTTCAACATTTATGTCCACAATCATAAGACCAAAGTTGATGATCAAAGCCATTTATTTCTAGTTATAAGACAAGAGTTGATGATCAAGGACAACATAACTTTATCCTAAAATAATTTATTAAACTCAACAACCAATTTAAATATATTAACATATGATAAAATACATGAATATTTTTTTTTAATTAATTTGACTAACCAAGTTAAAAATATATTAACATAGTCTATGAGGCATTAGAAGTCAAGTGGATTCTATGAACTCAAGGAGACAACATCACAAGAAACAAGACAACTATCATGAAGCTTTTAGACCAAATTCAGATGCAAGTGGCTGTAAGAGATAAGGAAATTTCACTATTCATGGAGGTGGTACAGTTTCAGAAGAAAGAAATTGTTGAGTTTAAGTCAAAATGTGCCTTGCTAAGGCACAACATCATTGAATTAGTTAGTTATCAAAACATGGTTTCTACAAAGGCACATATCTATGTTGGTTCATTAGGAAACAAAGATGAAGACATAGTGCAACAACAAATTGTAAACATGGACGAGGAATTTAGAGCTCAACACCCATTTAATATAGAACTAAAGTTTTAATGCACCAATAAATTTCTCAATTTTTTTCATGTATTTCAAAGTCTGTTTATTAGTATGCATCTATGTTAAAATATATACCCCTACATGGGTGCCCAAAGACTACATTTTGGACTTATATACTATGCCATATATATCAAGACACACATTTTGATTTTGTCTTTATCTATTTTGTAGAACAAAAACTTGATATGTATCATCTCGTTGAACAATACAACTGCAACAATTTTGCATATATATATATATATATATATATAATAATAATAAGAATAGAACAATTTATTAAATTAAACAACCTAAGTGTGTGAATAGATATAAGGCTAGTAAAGTTACAAGTGACCAAGGGAAACAAAGTTAAGCTAAGCAATAAGATTTATGTGGGAGGGATTGTTTGGAGGATTCAGAGGATCCACAATATTGATTATCAGAGGTTGACGTTTCAAGTCCATATCAGGACCCATCATCAAAACATCTAAGCCTGGGTAAATATAAACCTGAAGAGCATAGATAAATAGTGAACCTATGTGAGATGGAGAAGTCTAAAGTCTAGGGTAGGCTCTAAAAATCTAAAAGTATTTTAATTTAAAGAGATTAGGATTTTAATAAATTATTATTAATTAAATTGTAAGGTTTATAATTGGTTTAATACAATTTTAATAAAGTTTTATAATGTCATACTTAGAGCAAATTTTAAGCTAATCGTTCCGCTTATTATAATTGCACCTTAACACAATTATGTTGCCTTTTAAATAATTATGTTTGCAAGCATGTGAATAGATGAAGGCTGGCAAAGTTAAGCCAATGATTCAACGTCTTATGAATGATATGCTAACTTTCCATTATCTATTTATTTTTCAAGAAAAGTTTACAAGAAAACTATAGCTATAAAAAGATATGTCAATTTATTGTCCAATGAGCAAAATGCACCTTCACACAATTATGTCACCCTTTAAATAATTATGTTTCCAAGCATGTGAATAGATGAAGGCTAGAAAAGTTAAGCCAATGATTCAACGTCTTATGATTGATATGCTAATTTTCCATTCTGTGTCTATAATTCAAGAAAAGTTTACAAGAAAGCTATAGCTATGGCAAGATATGCCAATTTAATGTCCAATAAGAAAAATGCACCTTTACACAATTATGTCGCCCTTTAAATAATTAGGTTTCCAAGCATGAGAATAGATGAAGTCCAACAAAGTTAAGCCAATGATTTATCCCATTAAAAGTGATATGCCAACTTTCCATTATGTGTGTATTTTTCAAGAAAAGATTACAAGAAAGCTACAGCTATGGCAAGATATGCCAATCTATTGCCCGATGAACAAGGGTAGGAGTTTCCACAACCACCTGAACATGAATGTGTTATACTTTGGGAAATAGATCTACACCATGTCCTGGTAAAATTATAAACAAATATCATATTATAAAATGGTTACCAAATTTTAAATATGAATAGAAGTATCACTCACATTTATGAAAAAATCACCTAAAATTTCCAACATAGCACCATAAAAAATAATAAGGTCAACATCTAAAAAATGATTGATCTACTGTAAAAATCACCTAAAATTTCCAACATAACACCATAAAAAATAATAAGACCAACATCCAAAAAAAAGATTGCTCTACTATAAAAATCACCTAAAATTTTCAACATAGCACCATAAAAAATAATAAGGCCCACATCCAAAAACAAATTGTTCTACTGTAGCTACTGGTGCTACTCCTCAACTAGAAAATGATGAATCTCTTGGAAGTGTTGATGTTGCTCGAGAAAAGGATTGATCTCCTATAAGTGTTGGCGTTGCTCCTGTTGACTTTGCTAATGTTGATCCTCTCTAACCTAGTTTGTCCTATTATCCTATGTAAAATAAATAAGAACTTATGACATTTCTTTGATTGTTCTCATTTTAAAATATGAACATATTAAAAACTTTGAAAAGAAGCATGAGCGACATGATTAAAATATTCAAGAAAGTGTGGGGGAGGCGATGCTATAACATCCCCTCCCATAAACACTGATGCTATGAAGGCTGTCAAGGAGATATCAATTCTTCCATCGATTCTCATGCTTTTCTTTATCCTGCCACTACTTAAATATAAGTTTTATTTTTATATTACAAATTTTGAGTGTTAACCTTAAATATAAGTTTGAGCGTTTTACAATGTATAATCTAAATGTTAAATGAAATTGGATTTTTTAAAGATCATTCAAAATAATGTGAAGGGATATTGGTTATTATACCTGCCGCTTGTGGTGGTATATAGTATTGGATATGCTATTGATCGTCTATTAGCTGGGGTTTGACCAAAATAGTTTTGAGCATTTTTAAAGGTATAACATTACAATTTGATTTTTTTAATTATTTTAAAACATTTTTCTAAATTGTGAGTAGTTGTTCAAATGCATCTCTTATTGCCGCAGCTGCGTAAGGATCTTCAATGGCTGCGGAAGGATCTTCAATGTCCTTTAATGAGATGAGGCTCAACGTCCTTTAATGAGATGACGCTTGCCTGCCATATTCAACAAATGAATTTGTTATTCATCTCGACACTTGCGGTGGATTCAATACAACTATTGTTTTATTTTATTATACCTGCATAGCGGCATGTATACGCTGCCATGCAACCTTGTTTAATCTATCATTGTTTATCCCTATTGTGCTCCTCTTTGGCATTAGTTTCAATTCTAAAGGCCAACGAGATGAACCAAAAAGAGAGATAGTTAAGTTGCGTGTTAGAGAGAGTCTAACATGTGTATGATAGATCATATTTAACCATGTGTCTCTGCCTTTCCGTTGGGTTAAACATAGGTTAAAATTTTAACGTTCATTCCTTGCGGTTGGGTTTCACTAGTTATAATTACTTAATGAGTTGAAATAATTATTTTAATTAAATCATAATTTATATGTTGGACATGACATGTATAATTAATTCCTAACATGTAAGTCATTATTTCTCATTATTATCTCAGGCGATTTATCCAAATATTGAAAATATAGTCACCACCATTGTATAGAGATTTCAACCTGTCTTTGTTATTACTAGTCAAATACAGAGAAAAAAAAGTACAATTACAAAGCAGTCATTATTATCTTAAGCGATCTATCCAAATATTGAAAATATAGTCACCACCATTGTATAGAGCTTTCAACTTGTATTTGTTATTACTAGTCAAATATAGAGAAAAAAAAGTACAAATACAAAGCAAAAAAGTCTTTACTCACTTACATATAACACATAAAATAAATGAATTAACATCTTCATAAGAAAGTAGGATGAACATACTTTGTGCTGACACCATTTTTAGTCTCTTGAATCCACCATTCACCTTGTTTCAACTACAAGCCCTCCTTTAATAGAGAGTTTTCTAGTTGATTCCTTTCTCTGAAATATAATTGGAAGTGATCTTACTGAAGTCCTCATGAATACCCAAGGTTTCTTCAAATAAAGGCTATAATATAAAGATCCTTAAGACATATTCCTTCTTAAATCATTTTATGACTAATAAGGAATCCCCCAATATCTCAATTTTTGGTTGACCATGCTTAGCCACAAGAGTGAGTGTTAACTTCAGTGCCATTAGTTTTTTCCAAATTGTTAGTGGTCACTCCTAAACCAACTTTGAATCTAATCGAATGATTATCCAATAGAAATATAATACCACCTATCCCCCCTCCCCATTCGAAGGATCACCTTGTGAATCCCCATCAAAATAAGCCCAAGCCCTAGATTTATTAATAATATCATTCACAAAGATGCCTCTAAGGCTTTGGAACTTTTCTTTGATTACATGCTGCTAAGGTATTTAAGCTTTGGATTGCACATTGATTTGGAGTAATTTCTCTATTATAAAAAACCTTTGCATTTCTTTCCAGTGAGATACCCCATGCCACAATTAGGGGAAAATCTCTAAAAAAATTTGTAGCAACATTTCCAACCCACTTTTTGAGAGCTTACTCAATAAAATCCCTAGACCATGCATCCTTTAGCATTGTTAAACTCTCCAGTTCTTTCCATACCTAAGAATAAAAACCGTAATACATAATAAGATGATGATTTGTTTCATCACTTACCATGAACATATTGCACCATGTTTGACCATTGGTGTTCATTTTTTTGAAGAATATCCCAAATCAAAAGTTTGTTATTCAACAACAACCGCATGGAAATTCTAGTTTTGTTGGGACACCTAAATCTCCATACCTTTTTCCACCACCACCTATCTTAAGGATCCCATACTCCTAACATAGATAGAACGTTATATCTAGGTCCTTTGGAGTATAGGATCTTGAAGGACTCAAATACCAGACCAAGTTATTCTCTTCATGTTTTATACAAACATAATTGTATCTGCGTTTTGCTATATAAGAGTTCCAAATGTTAGAATCTTCTTCTCTTATTCCCAACTCCATAGAAAATAACCACTCATGTTGTCAATGTGTAATCAAATGCAAGTTAGCTACTTAAGAAAGAGTGTATATACCTCTATTCCTTAGAAACTATATGAGTTGGCCTGTAAGTCTAAAGTCCTCACTATTTCAAATCTGGGGTCCATACCCACCAATACCCTTGTTCCACTTCTGACATTCCACACTAAACAATTTCCAACCAAGTGAAAAGATAACAATAATGCTTTCTAGATGGTTGAGATATTATGATTTTTTTTTGAGAGATTTCATATCCATTCCTCCATATAATCTGGGGAGCTATACTTCTATTTCAGAATGTGACACCAAAAACCCTGTCCCTCAATGATTCTCTAAGCACTTTTCACATCTAGTACTTTAGGGAAGAGAAAAATATGTTTGAGATCCCAACCTCCCAAATATTTTGGCAATGCTAATATTTTACACTTTCCCATAGGGATACCCCTTTTTTCTCTACGACTTGACCAAATGAATCTAAATCTAATTCTTCTCACCTACTAATATTGCAAGTATTTATGGAAATTATTTATTTTTGTGCATTTGTATTGTGTAAAGTATGATCATCTATGGGTAATGACAAGTGCATTCTCCCCTTTTCATCTAGGTCATTATGACAATCAAATTCTTTATTAAATTTGAAGTAAAAATGATTAAAAGAAATAGAAATAAAGTATTTCTGTGCACTTCATCTTTTTGTTAAAATGAGAGCTACTCTCAACAAAGTTCTTTTGTTTGCAAGGAATGATCTCATAAGAAAATTCAATCAATATTAGTCAAACCTGAACAATTACATGGTTGGATGATTAAAACTAAACCCCTTTAATGTAAGGATTGTTGAAGCATTGCTACTGCAGTAAGGATTTTTTTCTCCTTGTTTCAATATAAAGAACATAGAGATAATATTTTGATAGGTGGCACTAGGTTCCTTGGGTCCAATGACCTTTATCTAAAGCCTTGGTCTCTAAATTTTGATCACATGGAAGAAATACCCACGGTTGTCCCTATTCTATAAAGGATCAAACCAAATAATTCTTGGTCCTTTCTTTATCAATAATGATGATGTAAGGCAAGAAAATGGATAAGTTCTAAATATAACGATGAAATTCGATCTGAGTGCAAAAATTCTTTGGGTAAGTAGAAAATGAGTTCTACCTTATGTGCCTTGAATGCCCACATCTAGATACAACGGTGTTGCATGTGTGATTTATGTATGGGTTGAGTGAAATCTAATTGTAATTAGAATTTCTTTTATTGACCTATCCAAATGTCGGACCTGTGATCAAAGTGATTTTCATCTCGGTGGAGTTAGTCACATTAAGAGGTCCCATGTTGTTCCCAACCATATGGTAGGAATCAACTTGTAGGGAGACCCCATCTGAGTATTGTTATTTGAGGTATTTATTCTTCATATAATCACCCGCATCTTGAATGATATCACCCATCGACACATATGGGGATTGAGGAAGATAAAAACAAGGATCTAATATGAGTTATTCTCTCATTGACAGGTGGATGATGTTGACACCAAAAAAGGGTGTTGCCAATAAAATTTAATTATGTAACAAAACAAAAGTTAAATGATTTCTTAGCCCGTGGCTAGGTAACTTTAAAAGGCATTATTATTGAATAGAGAAGGGGGTTCATTTTTGGTTTGATAAGAAGATATCCAATATATAATAGATCTCACAGAGTGAGCCAAGGTTTGGCTATGTTGTGTTGTGCATAACCGAGTCAAGAAAAAGTAGTAGCTGGAGAATATGTCATTATGTACTTAGAAAGCCAGAGCAAGTAGCCATTATTCTCTACAATCACTTGTATTTATGAGCTCAATAAAAATTAGATTTTCTAGCCCAAGACGGTTTTTTCTGGTGAAAATAAATGTTTGGAACTTCTTGGTGCAAGCTTTGTATGTTGAGCTATTATGTGTCAATTATCCATTTTTAATTTTTTTCTTTGTTGAAACAATGTAATATTAATTATACAAAACTCCATTAAATTTATCCAAACGACACACAATTATTTAATCAATATCTCATTGAATTGTTGAGAGTGATTTGTTCACTCTAGTTACATATCAATTTTGGAATGAGAGCCCGATTCGACACACACTAGGAGGGAAAGATTGTAAGGTGGGGACCCATAGTTTTTAGGAGAAGAGAGCCACTTTAGCTAGGGTAGGAAAAGAGAAAACAACCAAATATGGCAGGGATTCCTCATGAAGAAAAATACCAAAAAGACCCAAAAGTTAGATATACATGGTTAGAGTATAGTATTGCTATGCTAACAAAGATGATGAATCAAATTATGGGGACAATAAACAATAAAAAAGAACACTTTGTGAACTTTGAGCATGAAGAAGAGGATATAGACCATGAGGACTCAAAACTTAAGAAGACTATATTCTATAATAATGGCAACTAGTTTTATTTACCTTATATTGCTATATTAAAGGTAGTAGCTAAGATCAATATGCCAACCTATGATGGTCATGTTGATGCTAGAAAGTTTGATGAGTCATCCAAATAGTTGGAAGAATTCTTTGGTAACCATGGATATAAGGTAAGGAAAATATATACTTTTCCCACTTGAAGATGACTTGACATGCATTAGTTTGATGGGAAAGCTATATGCAAATCACAAAGCAACAAAAGAAACCCTCATCGACTTCTTGGGAAGAATTCAAAACCTTAGTGAAACCCAATTCTATCTTATTGGATAGAATGAAGATCAAGTGATCAAATGACAACGTTTCTACTAGAGCAGAGGATAGAATGTCTAGGACTAGAGCTCATTAAATTCAAAAAGAAAGCCATATTTTTAGAGCTAATTCTCAAATACCAATATATATATTCATGAAATATCAAGGAATCTTTCAATGCTATCATCAAAAGAGTTAACCTGATTTAAAGTGAAGAACCTTAATGATGCTTGTGAGAATGCCATATTTGATGAGGCCAAGATCAAGAACCCAACAAAGACTGAAACAATGGGTAAGACCAGGAAATATAACCATAGTTGAAATCCTCAAAGAAAAAGGACAAGAATGGGACCTTTAATATTTTTCAGTGTAAGGATAACAACAAGTGCCATTGTAACTTTTGCAGTATCAATGGACACATTGATGCAAAATGTTGGAAATTACATCCAAAGTTGCATATCAATATCCCAAATTAGACATTGAAGAAAGATATTACCAATGTTGAAGATCAAGTACTAGAATGTGATATGATCCACGTGATAATATTGTGTGCATGAGCATGCAAAAGTCATCAACCAAAGATAAAGATATAAGAATAACCAAATAACATAAGTTCTTGGTATATCAACTCCTTACATTTATGAAGTAGAATGCGATGCAATACCATTTGATGTTTATGAGGTTTTTTTTAGCAACGCTTATTTGTTAGGTCATCATGCTATATACCTCTAAACACCACATAAGTATAGGTTGATCAAATATGGAAAGCCATTCTTAATCAATGTTATAGAGGCAAGAAAAATATTTTTCTAGGTTCCACCAATCAAGCTAAGAGGATGATTAATCCCCCCCCCCAAAATAATTGTTATAATGGTTGTCAAGTAAAGGGATAGCCACTATATGGAGCATAGGTTTCTAACGATGGTTTTATAATCAAGCAAAGGATACAAATTAATGATTTGTTAATACAATACACAAAAAGTTTCTAAGATCCCAAAGGGTTACCTCCAAAGAGAGGGGTATGGCATGCAATTCAATTATTGTTAGAAGCCAAAATGAGAACTCTAAAGCCTTATCACCAAGGATGAAATGCAATCTTTTATTCTACTTTTTACTAGTAAATTTGAATGTTATTCTATTTTGGTTTGCAATGCCCCCACATACTCTCTTATATGCTATCAAGTTTTCATTGGGTAATGTAAATAAATTGTCCATGTCCAACCACGATCTATATTTTGTTAATGCAAGCCATCAAACTGTTTATGTAAAAAAAATGGGATTGTACATGACTTCATTATTTGTGAAGATATAAAAACACAAGTCCAAGCACTACTGGAACAAGGACGATTAAACCAAGTGCAAATCACCCATTCTTTTAGTACCAAAAAAGGATGAGACTTGGAGAGTGTGCATCAACTGTCAAGTATTGAATAAAATTAACTTCAAGAATATGTATTTATTACATAGGATTGAGGATACGCTTCCTCAATTGAAATATTCCAAATGCTTCTTAGATTTGTATTTCAAATTTGCATATCACCAAGTGTGAATGAAATAGGAGGATATATGGAAGACAACATTCAAGACCAAACACAACTTGTATGAGTGTTTGGTACTACCATCTGGGTTGTACAATGCACCAACAAGTTTCATGCAAATGTTGAATGAGACACTAAGGCCTTTCAATGACACCTTTGTTGTTGTTTACAAGGATAATTTGTTAATCTCTAGAAATACATGGGAGGATCATCTCTTACATTTGTAGCAAGTCTTAGAGACCATTTATAAGTATAGACTATTGTTGAATTTATAGAAGTGTGGGTTTCCCAATCATTACCTGCTCTATCTTGGATTTGTGGTGGTCGAGAGTGAAATGATGATTGACCCAAGTATTATAGAAGCGATCATGAAATTGTAAAGGCCGAGTAATGTCATTGATGTACAAAGCTTAATGGAAGAAGCATGATATTTAAGAAACTTTATCCTATTTCTCTTACATTGTAGATTCCCCTTTACATTCCCTCATAACACGGAATAAGAAATGTGTGTCAACAAGAGAATTTGATGTCGCATTCCATGAAATGAAGAGGAGGATTTGTGAAGCACCAATCCAAATGCTGCCCTATCTCTAAAAGCTTTTGGAGATTGAATTAGATGTATTAGGCTCTACTATAGGGGTAGTCCTTACATATGAGAGGAAGCCCATAGACTACTATTTAGAGTAATTTATAAGAGAAATCCTCAACTACTCAACATATGACAAATAATTCTATACATTGGTGTAGGTAATGAAGAAATGGAAGCATTATTTACTAGAGAAAGAAACTATAATCCATGTGGATCAACAACCCTTGAAATACGTCCAAACCCAAATGAAGTTGCAATAGTTTAGGCATTTTCAGTGGATGGGTTTCTTATAGTAATTTAATTTTTTGATCAAGTACAAGAAAGGTGTGACCAATAAGGTTATTGATTTATTATCTTGCCCTTTAGTACAAATAATTATTGTTCTATCATAGTCATGCAACTGGAGCAAATTTTTGATGAAGAGATCAATGAACAATATGTCAATAATGTTGAGTTCAGAGAAGCATGTGTTTCCTTTTAATAGGGAAATAATCACATTTCCAAAGTGACAACTCATTATTCACTTGTAGATGGAATTATGTACAATATGGACAAGTTATGCCTTCCACATGCCTCAAAAGTAGTTGGGTAGTTTTGAATAAAAAAAACTACACTACAACAAATTTTCAACATGTTTATTATTCAAGAATTCAAGTTGTTTATTATGAGTACTTCACTTTATAATTTCAAAAGTACTTCATGGTTAACTATGTGTTGTCATCCACCATTTAAAATGTGATAAGTATGCATATTTAACTCAAACAATGCCGACTCAACCATAAGGGATGACGTCATCCTTTAAAATGTGATTGGTTCTTTTAAAGTTGATTTTGATAGTAAATATGTTGTTTTGAGGTCATTTTTTACCTCAAAATTTCCTTAATAGACTTGTTCATTCACAAGCTTACAATTCATACATAATGTAAATTTGCGTGAAGGCCAATAATGTGTCCTTACAATTTCATAATTCCAACCAATGAAGCCATTTGTAATACTATAAATCCTTTTTGAAGTTTTCTCAACACATCTCGTGGTAAAGGAATGTGTCTTTCTTGATGTGGTTGAAGGATGGAAATCCATGCTATGTGTTATCTTCATACCAGATGAGTCCTGAATCTAGGTTTAAGGATCACATGGACAAACTCATAGTGTATCTCCTCTTAAAGTGTTTGTACCATTTTCTTTGATGAATTTCACCCTTTCATTAGATAATGACGATAAAGCAAAGCATGTGCCCTCTACATGTTTTTGTTTTATTTTCTTAGGGTTGGGATCACAACCTTGCATTATCCATCAAGTTGTATTTTTATTCCCCTCCAGGATTTATTATATGTTGACATGAGTCCACCAATCCTCTATGAATTTTCCCATTCTACAAGGGAGTGTGGAGGGTGGGATGCACAAACTCTCTCTATTGATTAATTGGGTTAGTTGTCATTGATGACAACACTATGATGCAACACAATTGTTAGTCATCAATGAAATCTACCCAATCTACATCTGTGTAGGAAATACGTGCTAGATCCTTTCTCAGTAATAAAGCTTTTTAATCCTTTTTAACCACAGTATGCAAGTGTTATTTATCTTGATGGTCAATATAGAATTATCATCCAATAAGTGCAGAGTAAATAAACCATGAATAATGAACAATCATACACATACACAATACACCAATATTTTTATGTGGAAACCCAATGTGGGAAAAAAACACATAATGCTTTTTCTTATATGTCTTTCAGAATTACATTCGTTGGAAGCACCAACTTCCTTTGTTCTCCATCTATAACTAGAAGGAGGCTCCAACCCCCTATATTTTTAGGCTACAACCTCAGGGAAGCTACAATTCCCCAATTTTCTAGCTACAACCAGAAGGACATAGTGACATGTTGTAGGTTGACGTGACAGAGGATGCAGAGGGTCATAACTTTTCAGAAGAGAGAAAACCCTAGTTTTTCAGAAGGCATACGCAGAATGCAATATAGACAGGCCATGTACATATGAAATCTACAACATAGATAGTGTGTGTACATAAGCGTGTTGCAAAACATATATGTTGCATATCTATTGTTTTTGGTTGGTACAAGTTCACTACATGTACATGTTGATTATAGGGAAGTGGTACAGGTTGGATACAAGTTGGTAAAGGTTTACAGTGGTATATCTCACGCTGACAATGTGGCAGTGGTTTCTTCATTTGACACTTATAATTAGGGACGGTAGGACATGAAAAGGATAGGTGGTTGTAGCCACCTTTCGGTTGTAGTTGGAGAAAATAGGGGGTTGTATCCTCCTTCTGGTTGTAGCTAGAAAATTGGGGAGTTGTAGCTTCCCTCAAGTTGTAGCATGAAAATATAAGGGGTCAGAGCCTCCTTCCAATTGTAGATGGAGGATAAAGGAAGTTGGTGCTTCTAATGAATGTAATTTTTAAAGACATAAGAAAAAACATTATGTGTTTTTTTCCCACATTGGGTTTCCACGTAAAAATACTGGTGTACTATGCATGTGTATGATTGTTCATTGTTCATGGTTTATTTACTCTGCACTTATTGGATGATAATTCTATATTGGCCATAAAGATAAATAACACTTGCATACTGTGGTTAAAAACAATTAAAAATCTCTATTACTGATTCAGCCCCCCTCTCAGTAATCCAACAATTGGTATCAGAGCAGGTTCCTCCAAAAATCAGTTTAACCACTAAAAGGTAGATCATGGAGAGAAACATTATGTATAAAAATGGAATACCACAGTTTGATGGAAAAGACTATGCATTCTTGAGCAGAAGGATGAAAACATATGTACATGCATAGGGATTTGAGGTCTGTCAATTAGTTGTAGATAGATACAAAGAACCATCAGTTCCACCAACAAATGACAACGAAAAAAAAACTCATTGTAAATAATTCAAAATCTACAAATGCACATATGAATGGTATTTTTGATTTGGTATATACCAAAGTTATGCATTGTAGCTCCACTAAAGAGATTTGGAACAAACTTCAGAATATTTATGAAGGATATACAAAAGTCAAAGATGCAAAGCTTCAAACTTACAGAGGTCAATCCGAACAACTAAAGATGAAGGAAGATGAGAATATTGCAACTTACTTCTTACGAGTTGATGAAACAGTGAATGCAATCATAGGATTGGGAGAAGAAGTTGATGAATCTATAATTGTTCAAAAGGTACTAAGATCTCTTCCAATGAGATTTGATCCTGAGATCTCAACACTAGAAGAAAGAGCAAATCTAGACTCAATAAGCATGGATGAACTACATGGAATATTCACAGCCTATGAAATGAGAACTGAATAGGGAAATCCAGGTATAAAAGAAGAAACATTCAAAGCATCCAAGAAGTCAAAGAAAAATGGAAAGCAAAAAGAAAAAGAATATAACAACAACAATGACATATCAGAAGACAATGAAGAAGTGACCAACATTGTTAGAAGATTGAAAAAGGGAACCAACAACATATATAAAGGTAAGAATCCATTGATGTGTTGTAATTGTGATGACATTGGTCATTTTGGTAAAAAATGCCCTCACAAGAAAAATAAAAGAAATGAAGAGGATGATTCAAACAACAAACAAACATATAAAGGAAAAAGAACAAAAAATAAAGTCTTCAAGAAAAGTTTTTGCACCAAAGAAGACGGCTCCTCATTAGACGAAGATGAAGTAAGTGAAAGTGAGACATAAAGAGTTCTATTCATGACAATAGAAGACTTCGATAAAGAAGACACCAACTATGAGTATGAAGAGAAATAAGTTGACTACAAAGAAGAACTGTTGAGTGCTATAGAAGTTATAAAAAGAGAAAGGAAGAAAAACAAGAAGCTCCAGGCAGAACTAGACAAGAAAGAAGACACTCAGAATTTAAACTATGAAGAATTAGAGTAGATGATCATTGAATTTAAGGTTCAAATAGAAGAAGACAAAATAATCAAAGAAGCACTTAAAGAACAACTGGAAGAAAAAGAGAGGATCATTGGAAATTTGGAAGCAAACGCTGTTACATTGAGAAAAGACCTTCAACAAAAAAAACATGCAGAACAACTCAAAGGTTTTGGATAATATTATCAACAGTCAAATGCCACATCATGACAAGTATGGGCTAGGATACAATCATACAGAAAGAGGTTCAAGCTCCAAAACCACAGATAAAGAAAGACAACCAAGAAGCTATGCATAGACAATTAAAGGAGAGGAGAAATTTTACAGGGAAGATCACATGGACACTCCACCTAGAAGATTCAAATTTCATAACCAACGATAGTCAGAAACAAGTAGGCCTCAGGAAGAAGAAGGATTCATAAGAGTAACTCCTTTAAGAAGATCTTCAACTCCCATGTATCAAAATATAATTTCTGGTTTATGTTATGCATGTAATAATTTTGGACATAAATATGTAAATTGTAGAGCTAATAGTAGGAACATAAACAACTTTGAAAGTCATGCACAAAATGGTTATCCAAGAAGGCCTAGTGAAATACAAAGAAGAAACTACAACATGTTTGAATAATTGAGCACTGAAGTGGAATGATACAAGTGCAACAACTTTAGACACATGACTAAATATTGTAGAATGATAGTCCCTCCTAGAGAATCACAATAGAATGACAATAGTCACATACATGAATCTCAACAATGAATATGGATAAGAAAGCATAATCATTTTAACAATGAAGAATGCACTCGCTCGACAATATAAACACAAGAAACATGGTTGGTATGTTGACGGTGGCTGCTCAAAACACATGATAGGTGATGAAGACATGTTCCTTACATTGAGAAAGGAAAGAGATGGATCAGTCTCCTTTGGAAATGATGAATCAGATAGAATCATTGGAAAGGGCACAATCATAATTGGAAACAAGAATACCAAGGCATAAAATGTTCTACTAGTGGAAGATATGAAACATAATATTCTAAGTGTAAGTCAAATGTGTGAACAAGGTCATAAAATTACGTTCATTTCACAAAAGTGTGAGATAAGAAAAGAATGATCAAGAAAATTGATTGCAACAGCTACAAGAAATTCAAGCAACATATATGTATTAAGTGAAATTGGAAATGAAAAATATTGTTTAGGAAAGGAAGATGAAGTTTGGTTTTGGCACAAAATAATGGGTCACATAAACTTCAATAACCTCATTAAAGTCAGCAAAAAGGAAGTAGTCAAAGAAATGCCCCCAGATCACGAAGCTAACCAACACATTCTGCAAGCATTGTCAACGAGGAAAACAAACAAAGACCAGGTTCAAATCAAAGGAATACTCAACGAAAATACCACTGGAAATTGTGCATACTAATCTAGTTGGACCAACTAGAACAAAGGGTTTAAAAGGTGAGAAATAATTTATGTTATTGGTTGATGATTATACAATAATGACTACAGTTTTTTTTCTCAGAAACAAGTCAAAAGCATTTGAAAACTTCAAGGTATAAAAGGAAATGGTTGAAAATGAAATGGATTAAAAAATCAAATGTTTGAGATTTGATAATGGAGGTGAATTTACTTCAAAGGAATTTATGGATTTCTGCAGAAAACATGGAATACAAAGGCAATTCTCCTTTGCTAGGACACCTCAATAGAATGGGGTCATTGAAAGAAAGAACAAGACAATACAAGAAATGGCTCGAACAATGTTAATGGATTCTAAATTGACAGATGTCTTTTGGACACATGTAGTGCATACAACAGTTCACATTCAAAACAAAGTAATGCTCAGAAACAAGAATGACAAAACTCCCTACGAGCTATGGAAAGGAAGACCAACAAATGTGAAGCACTTCAGTGTTTTCAGAAGCAAATGCTACATCAAAAGAGAAGATGGAAGAATGGGAAAGTTTGACTCTTGTGTGGACATAGGCGTACTTGTTGGTTACTCAAGTAAAAAGAAAACATACAAGTGTTTCAATCTAAGTCACAAAAAAGTTATGGAAAACATCAATGTAACAATTGATGAAATAGGTGGATAAAAATTAAAGGAAGAAGAAAAAGAATCAGTGGAAGAAGTTTACGAAGAAGAAGCAAAGGATGAAGAAGCTGCAGAAGGGGAAGATGAATAAGATCATATAGAAGTAGAAGAGAATGTTCATTAAGTACCTCCAAATACACCTATCAAACAAGTACAGAAGAATCATCCTTCATATAAGATTATTGGAAACAAAGATGCAGGAATTGAGACTAGAAGAAAAATTCGTTCACTAGAACAACTGCACGTAGCACTCTTATCTTCGATTGAACCAAACAATTTTGAAGAATCCAACAAGGATGAATTCTGGAAAAAGGCCATGAATGAAGAGTTGGATCAAATAGAGAAGAATGACACTTGGGAATTGGTTCCAAGACCAAGGTACACAAATGTGATTGGCACAAAGTGGGTTTTTAGAAATAAATTGAATGAATATGGACAAGTTACCAAAAACAAATACAGATTGGTATGTAAAGGATATGCACAGGTTGAAGGGATCGACTTTGAAGAGACCTTTGCCCTAGTTTCGAAAATGGAAGAAATCCGATTGATCTTAGCTTATGCATGCTCCAAGAATATTAAAGTGTATTAGATGGACGCGAAATCAACCTTTCTGAATGGGGAACTTGAAGAAGCAGACTACATTGAGCAACTAGAAGGATTTTAGCTGTCAGAGAACGAAGATTACATGTGAAGGTTGAAGAAGGCCTTGTATGGTATAAAATAGCCTCCCAGAGCATGGTACTCTAGACTAGATAGATATCTACAACAAGCAGGGTTCAAAACAGGAAATGCAGACAACAACCTCTACATCAAGGTAACTCAAGATAATATTTTATTAATTTAAGTTTATGTTGATGATATTATTTTTGGAAGTGATGATGACAAATTAAGCCAGAAATTTGCAAAGGATATGGAAAATGAATTTTAAATGTCATTACTTGGAGAACTATCCTTCTTACTGGGTCTTCAGATATGCCAAGGCAACCAAGGAATTTTTATTTCTCAAACTAAGTATATCAGAGAAATTCTAAAGAGGTTCAGAATGGAAGATTGCAAACTAGTTAACACTCCTATGCAAACCAGTTGCAAGTTGAGAAAAGATGATGATTCAAAGTCTACAGATCAAAGGTAGTATAGGTCAATGATTGGAAACTTACTTTACGCGACAACATCTAGACTAGATGTAGTGCAGGCAGTTGGATAGGTGGTGCAATTTCAAGTAGCACCAAAGGAATCACATGTTCTAGCAGTAAAGAGGATTTTCAGATATCTCAAGGGAACATAAGAGTTTGGATTATGGTATCCAAAAGGGAAGGATATATCACTTATTGCCTACACTGATGCAGATTGGGCAGGTTGCATTGATGACCGATAAAGTACCAGTAGAGAGACATTCTACTTAGGTGAATGTTTGGTATCTTGGCTAAGCAAGAAACAATCATCAATATGATTGTCTACAACCGAAGCATAGTATATTGCATCGAAAACATGTTATACACAGGTTCTATGGATGAACCAAACTTTGACATATATAAAGGTTGAGTATGATGAGCCCATTCCTATATTGTGATAATACAAGTGCTATCGGTATCTCAAAGAATTTAGTGATGCACTCCTAGACGAAGCACATTCCAATCAAGTATCACTTTCTACGAGAACACGTTGCAGAGAAGAATATAAAAGTTGAATATGTGGGAACAAAGGAACAAGTTGTAGATATCTTCACAAAATCGCTTCCAAGGGAAGCTTTTGAGTATTTTCGCCAGAGACTCAGAGTAATTTCTACTCCAAAATGAATGCTTTTGAATTCTTATCTTATATGTATTAGATTTACATGAGGAAGCACCATACAAAGGACATTTTAGGTTGGGTTAGCAGGTTCATACAAAGTTAAGTCAAGGGGAGCATCGCCAAAGACAATTTAGTTAGGGGGAGTAGCCCCAGACGTGAAGTTACATTTTCCATTGATGTCAAAGGGGGAGAGATTCACCAGATGTAGGACATAGTCACTAGATGCAGGACAGAGAGTTAGATGCTTGGAGAGAGAGCATAGAGGCACATTTCCAGGGAGAGCATAAACGATATGAATTCAGTGTTGCATCAGAGTGTTACCATTAATGCCAAAGGGGGAGATTGTTGATTAATTGGGTTGGTTGTCATTGATGTCAACCCTTGAAGAAAGTCCGGTAGAAATGTCCGATAGGCCCAAACAATATGTATAAGAGACTTCAGTTTGATTGATGTATAGTGGCATGACGATTAACATATTTGCAGGTAAGACTATTATAGATAGATAGTATATGTCATTCCATTTCCGATGATATTTGGAACGCCACATAACTCCTCACGATTAGAGAGTTATGGCCTTGTGAAGTTGGAGAACCCTCATGAGTTATCTATAAGTCAAAGAAGTCGAATTTATTCTAGAAGCTCCTAGAAGAAGTTGACTAGTCAAGTGAGTGAAACTAGGAGTTAATCATGGGTTAAGTTGTTGCAATAAGAAAATAATTAAAAACAAATTAGTTGCAACTAGAAGTGAAGAATTTACTATTTGTAGAAAAGTGGGTTAGAAGTGGACAAGTGGTTAGAAGTGGGTTATCCCTAAAAGAAGGAATTTGGGTTAAGTTGGATAGAAGGTAACCACTTGAGGAAGCTACATGGAAGTATAAATAAGAGATCAAGGCTCTCCTATTAGCATCTATTGAGAACATTGAATATCTATTATTGTGTAAGGTTTATTGCAACTACTCATTGATACATCTGAAGTTGCACAAGTATGAGGTAACACAAAGGGTTGACGACGAAAGTTTCGGAATAACATAAAATACTGAAAAAACCCTAGTTTTTGAGGTGTACGCGGGCTATAGTGGAGCAAGGCGTGTATGTACATGGGATAGCAGTATGATAGGGTGCGTACATGGGGTTAAAGCCTAAAAACTTGAGAAGATGAAGATGCCAGGTCTCTAGAGTCTGAAAGAAATCAGGCACATCAAATCTATCTACTGGTTCAAAAGGTATGTCTTATTTCTATGAGTAGTTGGGTTTTGTTGTCTAAATGAAAAATGGTTATGAGGGTTTGAGGATTTTCCCTAGAGATATTAGTGGCTCCATGGGACTTTTTGCATAAGTGAGATATACATAAATACATTGGTGGTATAATCAATATTTATCAATGATACCAGAGAGTTGGTGCTCTCAGCAAGTTGCAAAACAGAGGTGGTAGCCTCACAATGAGTTGGTGCTCATAAGAATGATAATGTAAAAAAAGTAAAGATTACTATCATATCAAGAGAAGAGGTTTTTTTCCCTTTATTGGTTTCCTCAGGAAACATCTGTCTCTATATATTTCATGTGTGTGATTCATGTTGACTATTCTATTGCTTACTTCCTTGCATTATTGTGATCGTCATTGAGTATTCTGTCAAGAGTTTAAAATGGGCATAATTGTTTAAGCACAGTAACAACTGATTCATCCCCCTCTCTCAGTTTTCCAACATTTTCATGGTGAGTTACTATGGGTGCAACTCAAGTGCTTTGGAATAGACAAAATGGCTTCAGACATTTGGCAGATTGATGAGATAGAGTTTTCATCGGGACAAACAGTTGCACATTGTCGAGGTATGACGATGTATGGGGTAATTGACCCAGGAGGATGAGGACACTTGTAGAGATGAGTTTTGGTGGTCTAGAGTGGACTAGAATGAGTGTCCAATCGCAACCTGGGATTGTTTAGATGATGACACATGATCAATGGATGTTTTCCTTGGAGGATTGCATGGTTCTTATCCAGTGAGACCCATCGACACATGACAGGGGCATAAGATTTGTTCATGAATTTCATATTGTCTGAGTTAGGTATGTACGAGAAGCTTGGTAGGAGGACTAGGGATGTAGTACAGGGATTTGGAGAAACGGTATTCTGAATGGAGTTAGGGGGTGTGTTGTGAGTGAAAAATATGCTATGGTTCCAGGAGTGTGTTCTCAGCCTAAGGGATTGAGGAGTAGGACTATGTAGTGTTTTTATGAGATGGACATGTTTTATTAGATGCTGAGTTGGTCTTCCCAGGTTTTGGGAACCTTTTGCACAGGGGATCTGTGCATGAGAGATGTTGCTAGGGTTTGAGAGGATATGGACTGATTTTATCTAGGAGGAGACGTGGTTGGTGTCCAGGGAGGATACAAATGGTTTGAGTGTCATGACTATGATCATTTTTCTTCACAGTGTCCACACCCGAGGGGAAGGGGAAGAAGGAAACAAGCATCAACAACAAAGGTTGATGAGGTTGCAGACATGTTCCAGAGGGAGATCTTTGTTGTTTGCACCCTTTCAAGTACAATATCCAACAAGAGGACTTAGTTGGTGGATAACATAACATATTTCCATATGACAGGTGCTAGAGAGTTGTTTGACACTTTCACTGAGATTGGATCAGATTTATGTGTGGATATTGACACGAGAGTCAAACATGCAATACAAGGATTTGGTATAGTATTGTGTCCAATAGAATCAGAGAGACAGATGAGGTGGAGCAAGTAGCTCCATGAGTGGTAAGGTAGGTGGTCTCACCAGTGGTATTGGCTCATAGGGAGCCATAGTTCAAAGGAATTCGACCCTCAGAGTCTAGGAGGGAGGAGAAACCTCCCATGACTGTGTAGACGATAGTGAATAGGGATCAAAGAACCCCAAATCTTGTGTAGACTCAGAAGGATTGAAATTTTAGAAGGATCATGCGGTCTCGGAGTGAGCTCGATCTCAAGGAGAGATAGGAGACTCAGAGGGAGTCTGACTTCAAAGGGATTCATGAGGCTCAAAGGGAGTTAGGAGGCTCATACGGAGTCAAGAGGCTTAGAGGGAGATTCAGTCGCATAGTGGCAACCAACCTTTTGGTCTAGATGGGAGAGAGGCATCTTCCAAGACTATCAGGTAGGTGTCATGGGTTGAGATGGATAGAAATGAGGTTTATAGGTAGGAGGGTTCTAGGAGCATGGTGTCTTCTAGGATGGGATCATGTAAGACAAAACGAGTTGCTTCAGTGACAAAGGATGCAAATAGTTAGGAGGACTTGAGGGCAAGATTTTCTTCGGTGACAGAGGAAGCAACCGATAAGATGGATTGGAGAAAAATTGTGGTAGAGGATCTAGTATGGGAGACAAAGCTACTTCTAAGTGATGATAGAGGATGTAATGCCTCCCTCACTAAGAGGGAGTGTTGATGCTTTGGTAGCATCAAGAAGTATTCCCACTTGTGAAGTGTGGTGAGAATACCTCCCTCGCTAAGATGGAGTGTTGATTTTTGTAGTTTCATGAAAGTATTCTCACATGGCCCTAACTATTGGGCATGTGGAAATTGTCACGGGCACCACATCACACTTTTAGTTTGGTGAAAACCCCCTTGGATTTGAGTGGGGGATTCATGGGTTTGGTGATAGGCTTTGTGGGCTTGTGTTGGGGCTTCACACCCACATGGAAAGCCTAATTTTATCTTGACTTATGGAGGGGATTCTATGTTGACCCCTAAGGATTGTATATAAAGAAGAGAGGTCATTGCGACATTCATATCATGTAGAGAGAGTGGAGACATGATAGAGCTAGCATAAGTGAATCTACACTTATGCTAAGAGGATTGGTGATCTCAATAAAGGGAAAGTATGCAAGGTGGAAAATCTGGCCTTGAAGAGAGAAGTGAGGAAGGTTGCACCTATGGAGCAAAATTTTCATACATGTATGTACGCGAGTTGCAAAAGGACGAATCACGTATAGGGTATACATAGATTGCAGTGAAGAAAACAATATATATATGTAGGTTTCCAATAAGGTGAATCACATATCTAATTTCTGGGAAGGTACATATCTGTACAGGTTGACAGGTGACATCAACAGGTTGTACAAGTGGTCTACAACAGATTCATGAGCAGAGGATATTTCCAAAATATTGTTGAGGTTTATTTTTATGATTTGTATAATCATTGGAAAACAATACTTTTCTTAGTTTTGGTGATTTTGGAGGACAAGGTTGTCCTTAGATTTTTGTGATATTGTATCGGCTGGGAGGGATGGTTTTTCCATCAGGATTTCTGATGTTAACAAGATTACATAAATAAAATTTGTGTCTCATGTGTATTGATGATTCACATCTTATATTTTTGTTTCCGCTGCATATTTTTTCAATCAATAATTTTTAGTGTAAAATTGTTTAGTGATAACATCTAGTGTTTTACTGTTAGATCACTAGGAAGCAATTTTCATATCTGAAAAATAGTCACATAGAGTTGCATGTGAAAATTAACATCCCAGTCCTTGGCATTTTCAAAGAGAAAAACATATTCCCATTATTTATGAGTGTATGACCAAGATAAAGATATTAGATCACAATGCTTAACTACAAGGCCTTTGGGATCATGTCTCTTGAATTGTCTAAGATGAAACCTATAATCACAATTAAGAATGCTAGCTTTGCGTTAGTCATGTTACCACACAATCTACCACCCCGGTGCAAAGCCTTCACAAGGTTCCAAGACTAGTGGAACATTGGAAGATGTCACCACTGCCACCTAGGAAACAACTTATGTATTTTTAGTGGAGGAATAGACCCAACAGAAGGAAGGCTTCCCTACTATCCTCAAGGAATCCCTAGTCAAGACACAATAAAGTCTAAGGCCTCTCTTGTAGCTATTCAATCTACCACCAATGGAATGAGATAATCAAGGTGTTGGAACAAATATTGAAATTTTGTCTTTCGGTAGCTTAGGAGGAAAACAGTTATAGTGTTTAGCTACCGAAAGTGCAGACTTTCAGTAGCTTAAATCTCGAGTTTCATATGCCATTAGCTGCCGAAAGTGCATCGACCGAGACGAAGCATTCAAGCACCACACATCAAGCCACATGGAGGAAGAACTCACGAGTAGGCACGAAAAGTATGCAATAAACGACATAAAATCACTATAATAGGGTTTAACATAAATGCCACGTCACCATTTCGGGGTTTTGGCCATCAAAGGTTTGACCGACGTAAAGATCTTAACCACTACTCTGTTTCTCGAAACCTGAAATCCTGAAATCAGGGTTTCAGGACTTTCGGTGGCTTACGACTCTCCAAAATCGCACTATTAGCCACCGAAAGCCAGGACTTTCGGCAGCTAAGATACCCTTGTTTTCGTCTTGATAGCCATCGAAATCGCAGATTTTTTCCAGTGACTAAACTGCCTTAGCAAAAGTCAGTTTTCTCAGCCGTGGAAAGGCCGTTTTGAGCGCGCAAATGGTCAATTGACATCTACAGATCCTACGATTTCCAGTGGTGCATTCATATTTTCATTTGGATCTTGGGAAGGTAGTCACAAGTCCCCCGCAAGATGAGGTTCATTTTTCAGAAATGTGGCATTTTTTACTATGCTGAGTTATCATTTTCAAATGATGATTCTGAGCGACTAGAATATCATTTTGAGAAACGGTCGGAGTTTTTTGTGCCTAACACATCATATATCAATAACCTCTCTCATTTTACCTACAGGTGTCACATATTTGCATAATCGAATCCATCTTCGAGCCCTAATTCTTGGATCTCATATTTTCCTATTTTGACACATGTTTGTAAAATGCAGATTTGGGGGAAAATGGAAATGGATCTCAAGGAACTGAGAGAGGTTTTTGCTTAGAACAAAAATATGCACAAAATCCTCTTTCAGTTTATGAACATATATCACTATTCAAGAGATACAAAACCATAACCGAAGCCACAGTTTTCAGCAGTTTGGTCTGTTTTCTAATGGCAGAAAGTTTCCGAAACTGATGGTAACTGTTGTTGTATTTTGGGAGGATTTCAACCTCAATACCTACATGTGATACCGATTCATTTCCAGAAGAATTTGTTTGTAATTCAAATCATTTTTCATTTATTCGAAAGGGGGCAAAAGACTTATATTATTGTATCTTCTTGAAGAAGAAAAAGAGGAGGGGGGGAAAGACACACATGAATAGTACTCCTGGGTTGTAGCTTTCATTTTCAATTTATTAAAAGATTGCAGAAGCATGTTTTATCCATATCAGATATTCTTGTGATGTTGCTTGCAGAGTTTGTCCATTTTCTTAGTTTCAATATCACTCCATCTATCTTTTCTTCTCGATTTGCAACTATTTTATAATAGAATTCATCCTCTGTTAGATGCTCTGTTGCAGACTGGTTATAGGTTGTTTCTTGCAGAGATCAAGGTTCAAAATTTATCCTCTGATAGATGCTCTGTCCCAACCATGTTTTTCCGCTGATTTATGCTTGAAATTCACTCATTGCTAAGTGCTCCTTGTGTATTGATATGTTTTCTCTTTATTCTACTGCCATACTTTTATAAATCCTTCTCTTTGTAATCAGCTTCTACCTCGCCTCTGTTCCATGGATTTCCATTGCTGAAACACTCTTATTATTTAATTGATTATTTGACTCCATGCCCAATGGAATACCTCCCGGTCCAACCCATCAACCCTAAAAACCTCAAAACTGTTTGTTACCCACAGATCTGCCCGCTGTTAAGCTTATTGGATATCCTATCGTGACATATATTCGAGAGATCCCTCTCAGGTTGGAAAGGGTAGCTTCTAATCAACAGTTGTTCGTGGTTATCTTGGAATTTACTTGCACGCAACCCAAATCAAGTTCTGAGTGATAACTTATTTTTTCATTTAAAATGTGTTAAGGCTTGGCTCAATTACAACCTAGAGTCGACTCTTGCGACAACATTTTCTGGCGCCGTTGCCAGGGACGAAGGACGAAGTTATCTTCCTTGGGATACGGCAAAGTTCAGATCTATCTCTTGATGGTGAACAAGGGATAGGCATTCAATTGGCTATGATCATTCATCTGGCAAATCCTTGGTTCGTAGACTCTACATGATTTTGCTGGCGACTCCATTGGTCTCAAATGTCGAATTCGTTTGCTGCCAGGTTTGCTCCTCTGAACTTTACATATGTTTATGGCTTTCCAAACACTGTTCCAGACATTACAATTTGGGAATATGTCCTTCCTAAATTTGGAGAGTATGAGGATGACAATCCCGCTCAACACTTGTTTGAATTCCACAAGCTCATGGAGGAATTAAATGTACATCATGAAGATGTCCTAATGAAATTGTTTATGTTTTCATTGGAAAAAGATGCTAGACTCTAGTATAAATCTTTACCCCATTCCAATATTCCTTCATTGAAAGATTTTCACATACTTTTTCATCAACATTGTAAAAGAATCTACTCAGCTGAAATACTTTTTGAAGATTGCTGTAATATAGAATTCATAAGACAAAACGATCAAACAAATCCTCTTGAAGAGGAGGAAGAAATATCATAAATTTCTCAAGTTGATGAAGATGATCAGTATGAGGAAGAGTTGGCTCATAAAGAAGCTGGATCTTATGAACATACTCAAGAAGAAAATATTCAACATCACGATCAACCTGTAGAAGAAGAGATAGACCTGCTCCTGAACAACTATGTTACAGCCCCTACTCACACAGATTTGCAACTTTCACATAGCCCCAAATATGAGTGTCAAACTTCTTCCATTTCTGAAGATGTAAATCTGTTTTTAAATGATGACAGTCATGTATTTGATGGAACTTTACAGGAAGTTAGTGAACCTATTTATGATGATTTCCTGCCAGGAGATCAGATTTTAGACTCTGTTTTGTTTCATGAAAAAGATATGGTTGCCATGTTTAATGACCCTAAAGAAAGTTTGTTGTTCGAGAATGCTTTAGACTGTGATTTGCAGAAGTATGATTCTGAAATAAATAGTATGCCAGAGATAGTAACAAAGTTTCCTTTGCTTGAGAGATCCACAGTTGATGTCTCGAGTTTTTGTCTGACTGATGACCCTCTTGAGTTATTTGCTGAACCTAAATATGATGAGTATAGTGATGATTATTTCATCATTTATGTAGAACAACTTGCTGCATATTTTTCATGGAGGGATGAGGGTCTTCAGACAAGATTGTGCCATGATTTTGGAGATGCCATTGCAGATGATCTTGAAGGGTGCTCAGATATTCTCTTCAAGAATGATCTTGGGCATTATAAATCAGAACATAGAGTAGTCCTGGATGTTTTAAAACCTCAGGACCATATATTTTTCCAAGATCCTTTTGCTGATCTTTTAGATTCAATTAATGGAGGAGTATGCTATGTCATGGATATTTTGTCACAAGAATCGATGAAAGGTTTGAAAATTCATGATCACCAATAGGTCAGATGGGAGTTGTCAGTTTCCTTTTTTAGCCTGCTCAAAGAAAGTGTGAGAAAATTTCAAATAAGTAGACAATTATTGGACTGGCTTCACTGGAATTTTCGTATCATTTGATTAAGTGGGAATTTTTCAGTAGTTAGAGTAGGCGATGTATATAAATAAGATTGAATTTGAGCATTATATTATAGCGGTGGTTTTTAATATGTTTTTAGTTTAGTTTCAAATACAATATGGTTTTGTTTTAAAGCATTACGACTCCATAGCCCAATGAATGAACAGGTGGTTTTTGTTTCGGAAAGTTGCAAGTAAAGTGACAAGGTTCAGAGTTTGATAGGGATGATTTCGGGTTGCCCAATGGATGAAGGTACGTGGTCTACTATTCTTGGCACTTTACAGGAAAGCACCATCCCTAGATGGAGCCTATGTTGGAACAAATATTGAAATTTTGTCTTTTGGTAGCTTAGGAGGAAAACATTTATAATGTTTAGCTACCGAAAGTGCAGACTTTCGGTAGCTTAAATCTCGGGTTTCATATGCCATTAGCTATCGAAAGTGTATCAACCGAGACCAAGCATTCACGCGCCACGCATCAAGCCACATGGAGGAAGAGCTCATGAGTAGGCACGAAAAGGATGCAATAAATGACATAAAATCACTGTAATAGGGTTTAACATAAATGCCATGTCACCATTTTGGGGTTTCGACCATCAGAGGTTTGGCCGACGTAAATATTTTAATCACTGCTCTGTTTCCCAAAACTCGAAATACCGAAATCAGGGTTTTGGGACTTTTGGTGGCTAACAGTGCTCCAAAATCGCACTGTTATCCACCGAAATCCAGGACTTTCGATAGCTAAGATACCCTTGTTTTCGGCCCGATAGTCACCGAAATCGTAGATTTTTTCTAGTGACTAAACTGCCTTAGCAAAATTCAGTTTTCTCAGCCGTGGAGAGGCTGTTTTGCATGCGCAAATGGTCGATTGACATCTAAAGATCCTACGTTTTCCAGTGGTGCATTCATATTTTAAATTGAAACTTGGGAAGGCAGTGAAAATTCCCCCGCAAGATGAGGTTCATTTTTAGAAATGTGTCGTTTTTTACTGTGCTGAGTCATCATTTTCAAATGATGATTGTGAGCGACTGGAATATCATTTTGAGAAACGGTCGAAATTTTTTGTGCCTAACACATCATAGATAAATAACCTCTCTCGGTTTTCCTACAGGTGTCACATATTGGGATAATCGAATCCATCTCCGAGCCCTAATTTTCAGATCTCATATTTTCTTGTTTTGACACATGTTTGTAAAATGTAGATCTGGGGGACAATGGAAACGGATCTCAGGGAATTGAGAGAGGTTTTTGCTCAGAACAAAAATATGCACAAAATTTTCTTTCCGTTTATACACATCTATCATGATTTGAGAGATACAAAACCATAACCTCAGCCACATTTTTCAGTAGTTTGGTCCGTTTTCTAATGGTAGAAAGTTTCCGAAATTGATGGTAACTGTTGTTGTCTTTTGGGAGGATTTTGACCTCAATACCTACATGAGATACCGATTCATTTCCAGAAGGATTTCTTTATAATTCGAATTGTTTTTCAGTTATTTGAAAGGGGGCAAAAGACTTATATTATTGTATCTTCTTGAAGAAGAAAAAGAAGGGGGGGGGGGGGGGGGGNGGAGACACACATGAATAGTACTCCTAGGCTATAGCTTTCATTTTCAATTTAATAAAAGATTGCAGAAGGATGTTTTATCCATATGAGAGATTCTTGTGATGTTGCTTGCAGAGTTTGTCCATTTTCTTAGTTTCAATATCACTCCATCTATCTTTTCTTCTCGATTTGTAACTATTTTGTAATAGAATTCATCCTCTGTTAGATGCTCTGTTGCAGATTGGTTATAGGTTGTTTCTTGAAAAGATCAAGGTTCAAAATTTGTCCTCTGATAGATGCTCTCTCCCAACCATATTTATCCGCTGATTTATGCTTGAAATTCACTCATCGCTAAGTGCTCCTTGTGTATTGATATGTTTTCTCTTTATTCTGCTGCCATACTTTTATAAATCCTTCTATTTGTAATCAACTTCTACCTCGCCTCTGTTCCATGGATTTCCATTGTTGAAACAATCTTATTATTTAGTTGATTATTTGACTCCATGCCCAATGGACTACCTCCCGGTCCAACCCATCAACCCTAAAAACCTCAAAACTATTTGTTACCCACAGATTTGCCCGATGTTAAGCTTATTGGATATCCTATCGTGACATATATTCGAGAGATCCCTCTCGGGTTGGAAGGGGCAACTTCTAATCAAAAGTGGTTCGTGGTTATCCCAGAATTTACTTGCACGCAACCCAAATCAAGTTATGAGTGATAAATTATTTTTTCATTTAAAATGTGTTAAGGCTTGGCTCAATTATAGACTAGAGTTGACTCTTGCGACAACATTTTCTGGCGCTGTTGCCGGGGACAGAGGATGAAGTTTTCTTCCCTGGGATACGACAAAGTTCATATCTATCTCTTGATGGTGAACAAGGGATAGGCATTCAATTGGCTGTGATCATTCACCTAGCGACTCCTTGGTTCGTAGACTCTACATGATTTTGCTGAAGACTCCACTGGTCTCAAATGTCGAATTCGTTTGCTGCTTGAATTGCTGCAAGGTTTTCTCCTCTGGACTTTAAAATTTTTTATGGCTTTCCAAACATTGTTCCAGACATTAAACTTTGGGAAGATGTCCTTCCTAAATTTGGAGAATATGAGGACGACCATCCCGCTCAACACTTGTTTGAATTCCACAAGCTCATGGAGGAATTAAATGCACATCATGAAGATGTCCTCATGAAATTGTTTATGTTTTCATTGGAAAAACATGCTAGACTCTGGTATAAATATTTACCCGATTCTAGTATTCCTTCATCGAAATAATTTCACATACTTTTTCATCAACATTGTAAAAGAATCTACTCAGCTGAAATACTTTTTGAAGATTGCTGTAATATAACATTTCATAAGACAAAACGATCAAACAAATCCTCTTGAAGAGGAGGAAGAAATATCAGAAATTTCTCAATTTGATGAATATAATCAGTATGAGGAAGAGTTGGCTCATAAAGAAGCTAGATCTTGTGAACATACTCAAGAAGAAAATATTCAGCATCATGATCAAACCGCAGAAGAAGAGATAGACCTGCTCTTGAACAACTATGTTACAACCCCTACTCACACAGATTTGCAACTTTCACACAGTCCCAGATATGAGTGTCAAACTTCTTCCATTTCTAAAGATGTAAATCTGTTTTTAAATGATGACACTCATGTATTTGATGGAACTTTACAGGAAGCTAGTGAACCTATTTATGATGATTTCTTGCTAGAAGATCAGATTTTAGACTCTGTTTTGTTTCGTGAAAAAGATATGGTTTCCATGTTTAATGATCCTGAAGAAAGTTTGTTGTTCGAGAATGCTTTAGACTGTGATTTGAAGAAGTATGATTATGAAATAAATAGTATGCCAGAGATAGTAACAGAGTTTCCTTTGCTTGAGAGATCCACAGTTGATGTCCCGAGTTTTTGTCTGACTGATGACCCTCTTGAGTTATCTGCTGAACCTAAGTATGATGAGTATAGTGATGATTATTTCATCATTTCTATAGAACAACTTGCTGTAGATTTTTCATGGAGGGATGAAGGTCTTCAGACAAGATTGTGCCATGATTTTGGAGATGCAATTGCAGATGATCTTGAAGGGTGCTCAGATATTGTCTTCAAGAATGATCCTGAGCATTATAAATCAGAACATAGAGTAGTCCTGGATGTTTTAAAACCTCAGGACCATATATTTTTCCAAGATCCTTTTGCTGATCTTTTAGATTAATTTAATGAAGGAGTATGCTATGTCATGGATATTTTGTCACAAGAATCGATGAAAGGTTTGAAAATTCATGATCACCAATAGGTCAGATGGGAGTTGTCAGTTTCCGTTTTTATCCTGCTCAAAGAAAGTGTGAGAAAATTTCAAATAAGTAGACAATTATTGGATTGGCTTCACTGGCATTTCGTATCATTTGTTTAAGTGGGAATTTTTCAGTAGTTACAGTAGGTGATGTATATAAATAATCTTGAATTTGAGCATTATATTACAACGGTGGTTTTTAATATGTTTTCAGTTCAGTTTCGAATCCAATATGGTTTTGTTTTAAAGCATTACGACTCCATAGACCAATGAATGAACAAGTGGTTTTTGTTTCGAAAGCTGCAAGTAAAGTGACAGGGTTTAGAGTTTTATAAGGATGATTTTGGGTCACCCAATGGATGAAGGCACGTGGTCTACTGTTCTTGGCGCCTTACAAGAAAGCACCATCCCTAGATGGAGGCTATGTTGGAACAAATATTGAAATTTTGTCTTTCGGTAGCTTAGGAGGAAAACATTTATAGTGTTTAGCTACCGAAAGTGTAGACTTTCGGTAGCTTAAATCTCGGGTTTCATATGCCATTAGCTGCCGAAAGTGTATCGGCCGAGACCAAGCATTCAAGCGCCACGCATCAAGCCACATGGAGGAAGAGCTCACAAGTAGGTGCGAAAAGGATGCAATAAACAACATAAAATCACTATAATAGGGTTTAACATAAATGCCACGTCACCATTTCGGGGTTTCGACCATCAGAGGTTTGACCAACGTAAAGATTTTAACCACTGTTCTGTTTCCCGAAACCTGAAATCTCGAAATCGGGGTTTTGAGACTTTTGGTGGCTTATGTCGCTCTGAAATTGCACTGTTAGCCACTGAAAGCCAGGACTTTCGGTAGCTAAGATACCCTTGTTTTTGGCCTGATAGCCATCGAAATCGCAGATTTTTTCCAGTGACTAAACTGCCTTAGCAAAAGTCAGTTTTCTCAGCCATGGAGAGGCCGTTTTGTGCACGCAAATGGTCGATTGACATCTAAAAATCCTACGATTTCCAGTGGCACATTCATATTTTCATTTGGAGCTTGGGAAGGCATCCACAAGTTCCCCGCAATATGAGGTTCGTTTTCAGAAATGTGGTGTTTTTTACTGTGATGAGTCATCATTTTCAATTGATGATTTTGAGCGACTGGAATATCATTTTGAGAAACGGTCGGAGGTTTTTGTGCCTAACACATCATAGATAAATAAAATCTCTCATTTTTTCTACAAGTGTCACATATTGGTATAATCGAATCCATCTCCTAGCCCTAATTTTCGGATCTCATATTTTCCTGTTTTGACACATGTTTGTAAAATGCAGATCTGGGGGAAAATGGAAACAGATCTCAGGGAACTGAGAGAGGTTTTTGCTCAGAACAAAAATATGCACAAAATCCTCTTTGATTTTATACACATCTATCACGATTCGAGAGATACAAAACCATAACCGCAACCACAGTGTTCAGCAGTTTTGTCTGTTTTCTAATGGCAAAAAGTTTTCAAAATTGATGGTAACTGTTGTTGTCTTTTGGGAGGATTTCGACCTCAATACCTACATGAGATACTGATTCATTTCCAGAAGGATTTCTTTGTAATTCGAATCATTTTTCAGTTATTCGAAAGGGGTCAAAAGACTTATATTATTGTATCTTCTTGAAGAAGANATTTCCAGTGGCACATTCATATTTTCATTTGGAGCTTGGGAAGGCATCCACAAGTTCCCCGCAATATGAGGTTCGTTTTCAGAAATGTGGTGTTTTTTACTGTGATGCTCTGTTGCAGACTAGTTATAGGTTGTTTCTTGTAGAGATCAAGGTTCAAAATTTATCCTCTGATAGATGCTCTATCCCAACCATCTTTTTCAGTTGATTTATGCTTGGAATTCACTCATCACTAAGTGCTCCTTATGTATTGATATGTTTTCTCTTTATTCTGCTGCCATACTTTTATAAATCCTTCTCTTTGTAATCAAATTCTACCTCTTCTCTGTTCCATGGATTTCCCTTGCCGAAACAGTCTTATTATTTACTTGATTATTTGACTCCATGCCCAATGGACTACCTCCCGGTCCAACCCATCAACCCTAAAAACCTCAAAATTGTTTGTTACCCACAGATCTTCCCGCTATTAAGCTTATTGGATATCCTATCGTGACATATATTTGAGAGATACCTCTTGGGTTGGAAGGGGCAACTTCTAATAAAAAGTGGTTTGTGGTTATCTCAAAATTTACTTGCACGCAACCCAAATCAAGTTCTGAGTGATAACTTATTTTTTCATTTAAAATGTGCTAAGGCTTGGCTCAATTACAGCCTAGACTCGACTCTTGCGACAACACAAGGTAAGGGCAAGGTGGTAAGTTTGTGAAATTTTTAGATTTCAATGGATGAGGATCTAGGGAAATTTAGGAGGCTTATGTCAACTTCTAGCACGAGAGGATCCCCAAACACTACAAAAGAAGAAAAATCTATAGGATATTGTAAAATTTGAAAGAAATATGGTAGATTAGAGAAGTAATACAAGTTATGTCAACAATAATAAATTTAGACTTTGAATAAATAGTAAACCAATGAAAAATGGGGCTAAATGATGCATTAAACTAGGGTTTTAGACAAACAACAAAATTTGAAAATACAAATGAATATAACAACCAAGAAACCCTAGAAATCTAGCCCTAATTAGTATGAAATAAAAATGAGCAAAACTATTTTAGGGTTTTAAGATGATTTTCAAGTGAAGTGCATGCATAGATACCAAAACATATAACCTTTTTATGGTTGAAAACAAATATATTGTTGTTATCTAACCCTAATTAACCCTAAAACAAGAAATAAAAGTTTAAATTTTGAGTTTTGTGATTGACTATTGGGACACTATTATTGCCTACTATATTGTTTGGGCATATAGGGTCAATGAATGACTCCTTTGAAGAGATGAAATTAGATTTAGCATGATATATAGGGTTGTTCATGTCTAACCCTATAAGTTCATCCTAGTATCTTACTAGGTATTCTAAGATAGTTCAACAGAAGTTTCTTCACTAGAAACCTTCCAAAAGTTTTGACAAGAAGGATTTGTTCAAGAAAGAACCCACAGAATCAATACCATCACTAGAGAAGCATAATTACACTTACATTCATTCATAAACAAACCAAAAGATAAAGTGCGACCACTTACTCAAGAAATATTTCATCTATCAAAACCCTAGCAATGAGAATCCATGAATAAGTAAAAGCATCCACAATACATCCTCTCCAACAAGTCTCTCTAACTAGCCATCCCTAATGATAATTTACATAAGAGAAAAAGAAGCAATAGACAAGTAGTGATAATTCTACACTAGTAGMAATGACTTACAAGTGAGAAGTGCTTCTCTTATTAGTCCCTGCCAAAGGCCTGGGACTATATCAATGAATTTCCCTTTGACTATGTATTAGTCTATTGTTGACTTTAAATTTATGTGCTATATCCAATGTTTAACATATGAAATCAATATATGTATTTTTTTTAATAATTAAAAAAAAAATTCTAAAATATAATTGGTTGATGTCTTTGAAGTGTTATTGCAGGCTTCACGTCATTCAATGTATAAAATTGATTACACAATTAATGGATTTGACAGTTTGACAAGGAATGGAGGGAGCATGTTGTTTGCCTGTATTTATTAGGGCCCGCTGTACTGCATTGCAAAAGTCTTATCTCTTGTTATTATATCGCATACGAGTGCCCGAGGAAGCGTTCTATAATAATTGAGTACGAGAAAGCGTGAACTGAGTGTTTGTATATCCTTGGAGAGACGCGAACATACGACCAGGGAGATGTTTGTGATGACAAAGGTATGGAGGATATAATGATGTAGATGTGATCCAACAGTCGGATGACTACAACATTGGCTACCATGGGCAATGAGTCCCGCCCTCAATCTCTTATATGCCATAATAAAGCCCCCCTTCTTAATTTAATATTAAAGTTCACAAGTGATCGGGCTTGGGGAATGACATGGATACTTCGTAGGATACTTGACTTTAGTGTCTGGGGAATGACGTAGGTATTTTGTTGTTTAACATTAAAATTTAGCATTTTGGTTAAAGATTTATCTTTATAAATAAAAAATTAGAAAGATGATTGGGTTTTTGATTGATTGATAGATATATAATAGTTTTGAAAATGTAAAAAAAAAATACTATTATCTTTGGAACATAAAGATACCTCATCATTAATATAAAAAATAGAACTAATATAAAGTTTTTTTAATTTTTTTTAAATAATAGAACAAATTTAAGTTATTCACATCACACAATTTTATATTTTTATCTAGATTATATTTAAAAAAAATTAAAATAACTAATATTATCTTTCGAATATAGAGATATCTTATTATTTTATTTTAAATAAAAATTTAAATAAATAGATTTTAAAAATCCAAATAAAAGAAATTCAGCTTACAGTTCATTATACATTTTGAATAACAAACAACCCTCAATTATTATCTTTTGACAAAAAATATTCATTACTTGTGCATTTAGTTATATTAAGTTTCATTGTTCAACATGTATTTCCCAACTAACTCGGTAGGGACTGCGTTGCCATGCAAACCTTGTTTATATGAGAGATCAAGCACCTTTATCATCTATTAAAATCCTTAAAAACATAAAATAATGCCTTTATCTCTCACAAACCCTAGAGATAAGGAAAAAAGACAATAAATTTCCATGATACAAGAGTGGATAGGTCACTAAGACCCCCAATGATTCCTCCAAGATGAAGTAAAGATGATATAATGCCAAATTGTCCATCATAAATGCATACTAAAGGCCACACATGTGGCATGAATGACCTTATAAATTGGATGGCTCACTCCAAAGTGATGTGTTAAGGCTAAAAAGTGAGATGCTCCCTCCAAGAGGTGCAACGTTTCATCTCCAAGTGACAAATCATCGCCAAGAGGTGTAATTGTTGGACATGTGTTATATTATTTGCATGAATAGACCTAATGTATACATTGCACTGGGCGTGGGGAGGTTTTCTAACCCTCCCTTTCCTGGGGGGTCATAGGGGTAGGGGCAATGCCCCCCCCAAAAAATTGGACATTTTTTGCATCTATTTTTTAGTGGTCTTTCGACACATGGTTTTTACTGATGTTTTTTTAATTCTAGTTAAGGAATTAAGGTTGTTAACTAATCCAGATCAATGGATTAGGGGTTTTTGATGTCGTAGAATCACACACACACACATTAAACAATGAAGATATGATACATAGAATATTAGAGGTGTGGCTCTAAACAAGTTGCTAGTTTTTCCAGTTGGGTTTCTCGAGTAAAATATCTGTGTAATGTGTGTGTGTGCCATGGTATCTTTTATGTTTTTATTAAGCATCCATTTGCAATAATTTATTATATAAGGTTAAAATCTAAATTTGGTATTAGAGATATTATTGGATTCAGGGGGACGCCTTTGTGGCTAAGGGTTTGGCTCGTGTCTATGATAAGCCTTTTTATAGTGGGAGATCTGTGGTATCAATTATTCTGGTGAAAATAAATGGCAAGCAGTTTGAAAATTGAGATTGATAAATTTAATGGGAAATTTTTTGAGTTGTGGAAGATCAAGTTGGAATATCTATTGGTGGAAAAAGATCAGTGGATTGTTGTGGATCTAGGTACTACACCTACAGGAACGTCAACAAAAGTTTGGAAAAATTTGGTTTGGAAGGTGAAGAGAAAAATCTGGTTGTGTCTCTTATATTTAGTATTACTGGATGTGTCATGGGAAGCTACAAAAAGGGAATTATGGGATAAGTTATGGGATTTGTATCAGTCAAATTCCTTGGTAAACAAATTGATCCTGTGGAATAAGTTATATAACTAGAGGATGAAGGATGGAGACTCAGTGACAAAGTATCTGAACACCTTCAATACCGTGGTAAGTCAGTTATTATATGTTGATATTAATAATTTTGATGAAGATAAGTGTATCATTTTATTGTGCTCTTTACCAGACTCATGGGATAGTTTGGTTGTGGCCATATGTAGTAATAAAACTACTGTAAGTTTCGATGATGTGGTCTCATCCTTGTTGTCGAAGAAGATGATGTAGAAGAACATGGAAGGATATAACACAAATGCATTATTTGTAAGAGGATGTTCCCATGAAATAAATAGATATAATTCCTCAAGTGGGAGATTTGAATCTAAGGGTAGATTTGAATCTCTCGAAAAGTTTGTAAAGGTATGATGGAGATGTGGAAAAGAAGGGCACTACAAGAAGCAATGTAGATCCAAAAGTGTTGAGAGAGGGAAGGGATATAATGATGCTCCTTCTACAGAAGTGAAAACCTCCACAAAAGAAGGACGGGATGTGTACTTGGCTTCCTCAAGCACACATGCAGATCATGTGGCATGGATAGTTGACTCAAGTGCATCCTTTCACATGACTCCTCACAAGGAGTGGTTTTGTGAATATGAAAGGTATGATGGAGGTGATGTTTTCGTAGGTGATGAATCGATAACCAAAATTATAGGATGAGGAAAAGTCAAGTTGAAACTCATGGATGGAAGGATTAGAAAGCTCCCTGGTGTTCTGCACATCCCAAGAATGGCCAAAAAATTGATTTTGTAAGAAAAATGGACAAAGTAGGGGTAAAAATAGTGTTTAAGAAAGAAACTTGCAGGATGGTTTGAGGAGAAATGGTGTTGTTGAAGAGAGTTCAGTTTGGAACTCTATATAAGCTGTAGGGAAGCACTATTAGTGATGGGTGCAATAGTTCCATTGTTCCTAAGATTGGAGCTGAAGAAGAAGAAACTCCTACAATCTTTGGATAAATGACTATGTTGTGGCATGAAAGATTGGGGCATATCAAAGAGAAGGGCTTTCGAGTACTACATGGTAATGGTATGGTTGAAGGTATGTATAACTCTATGGATTTTTATTTCTGTGAAAATTGTGTATATGGGAAGCATAATCGAGTTAGATTCTCCTCTAGTGCAACAAGGGTAGAGGGAAATTTACAATTGGTGCATAGTGATGTGTTTGGACTGGTGACGGTTACATCACTGGGAAAATCTGTGTACTGTTTCTCATTTATAGATGACTTCTCAAGGAATACATGGATATATTTTTTCAGGAATAAATTTGAAGTCTTTGACATGTTTAAAGAGTTTAATGTGCTTGTGGAGAATCATACAAAGAAGAGAATTAAGGTGTTGAGGATAGATAATGGTGGAGAATTCCACAGAAATGAATTCAAAGAATTATGTAAGAAGTGTGGTATAGCAAGGAAAAATCCATATACACCTCAACATAATGGAGTTTCAGAAAGGATGAATAATACACTGATGAAAAAACCAAGGTGCATGCTTAGTGGCACTAGGTTAGGATAAGAATTTTGGGCAGAGGCAGTGAGTATTGCATGTTACCTGGTCAATTGATCACCCTCATTAGCATTGTGTTGACACGAGAGAAATTTCCCTTTGTCAACATTAGGGGTTACCCCCTATAATAAGTTCAAATTAGACCTCTCACAATTTGGAATAGGGAACCCATTTGGATTCTGGAACAACAACCATTTTTGGTTTGGTTTTACCGGTTGTAGCCCAATCCACCGGTGAAGGTGACTAATGGATAGTTATGCAAATGAAAGATGTATATGAAGACTATGTAAATGCATGAAAGAGATCTAATATACTTCTAATCTACCCTATCCTAGATAGGAGTGAAATATTGTAAGTGAATGAGCTGTAATGAAACTAAACTCTGCTTAAGACCCACCTCAGATAACTGTCATGAAGGTGCAAAGTTAGAAACACATGTATACACATACATCACCAGAAAAGTATAAATCATATCTATGCATACATCAACAACTCATATGCTTAGGACGTATAATATAAGAAAAAATATCAACACTATGAGAGGAACATAGATTGCATCAAAAAATTCTATTAGGAAATGTGTCCTTACAACCCATGTGAACAACATACATTCTGCTTGAAATAGTTCACAACAAAACAACAACACCTACAAGTTTTTCTCTCTATCAAAATATGGCCCTGAGGGCTTCTCAATATTAACAGGTTCAAAAAATAGTACATAAAATCTTCAAGGAATGGCTTCTCAATTTTAGTTAACATTGTATTAACAAAATAGTTCAGAAATGCTCAATTCTTGAAGAGAAAAATATCCCTTTCTTTGGGTGCAATTATCATATTTATTGAAGTTTGACATGACTTTTGGCCTTCTTCCTTCTACCATGACCATTCATTTACCAATATTTGTCCTTATTCTCTTTGTAATGATGATAGAACAAAGATGATGATTACATTTTGAATTTGTCTTTTAGTACTGGTGGGCCATCCTAGATCTCAACTATAGAGTGCCTCTCCCATCGCAATGAATGTATTATATATTAGGAGATTCAATCATTGTAGGGTTCAGAATCCCTCTTCGGAAATTTGAGTTTGATTTCATTCATTTCTCCCCCATTGCTATGACAATTGATGTCATCCTTAATTATTCTATTGTCCTTGGCTGTAAATCATGTTGTGAGGATGTTGAGTATGACATCTTCTCAACATTGGTGCCTGGTACTATTCAACATGCAGTGGATGAGAGACCATAGAATATCCTTAAAAGACACTATTAACACTACACATTTGAAACCATAGAATTGGAAAATTAACTAAGTGGAAGTTCATATATGCTTCCCGGAGTTCAGTTTCTGGTTCCTCTGCCTTTGATTGAGGTGTTTTGTTCTTTGGGGCTGTTAACAATGTGTCATATATTAATCCCCAAAAATGTATACAATTAGTGAGGAATTTCTCAAATAATATAACTAGGAATTTGTAGATATCATAAATAATTTTCCAACGGTATAAGAACAGAAAATAGATGCCAAGGTCGAAAGTTATGGCCAAAATACGAAAGGGAGTTTTGTAGGGTTTTGTCCTTATTTCAGAGGAGATAGTGGGAACTGCTTCGATTTGTTTCAGAGAAGTTAGAGGGAGCTGCTTCGATTTGTTTCAAAGGAGTTAGTGGTAATTGCTCCGATTTTTTTCAGAGGAGTGAGTTAGTGGGAACTGTTCCGATTTGTTTAAGACGAGTTAGTGGGAACTCCTCATATTTGTTTCGGAGGAGTTTGAATGAACTCCTTCGGTTTGTTTCGGAGGAGTTTGAACGAACTCCTCCAATGCAAACCAAAGAATTTTGAATGAACTCAGAGCATTTTGAAGGAAATTTTGGAGGGGTTTGTGGGAACTCATCAAAGGAAGTCTTACGATGTCTTTCAGAGGAGTTTCCAAGAATTCCTCCTTCATGGGAAGACAAAAATAAATAAATCTAAGTATCATTTTACCGACAAGAAACAACAAGAGCTTAAGTTCGAAATCCCATAACTTTCTCATACAATGTTCGATTGAGGTGTCATTTTTTGCAATATGGGGAGAACATAGAGACACTTCTAGCAAGATAACTGAACATGTTATTCAAGCATTTGAGTGGATCCATTATTAATGAAGTTCATGGTTAACAAGGCTTGCTTGGCAGGAAATCCTTGGCAATCGTTTTGGCACTTACGAACCTCATATTTTGATTTCATCAGTTTCATTGGAATCATAATCACACAATTCATACAACTAGCYTATTTAAGGAGTGACAAATTCACTTTTACCAGTACCCAAAATTGTGAGAAAATTTATTTTTAAATGAAAGTTCAAACCCCGTTCTCGCTACTGTTTTGCTAGAATTGTGCTCCGTCAATTCCCGTGTCACTTGTGCTGTAYAAGATCTTAGTTCATCTATTAGGATTGAGTTAATGTATTAGTAGTTCATAAATATAGATCCGTTAAAACAACCAGCTGAAATTAGGAGCGTTTAACGTTGTTTAGGAGTTGGGAGGAATAATTTTCTTCTAAGATGCAATTCATAGCTAACAAAAGTCTTATAAATGTTGCAATCAACCCACCTGATGATAGATGGCACTTTCATGATCATGGTTAGTCATAAAATCAAGAAGGCACAAAACGTGCATGCTGGTATGGTATGTGTAATGAAAACTGTTGGTGACACAAACAGACTTAATTATGATTTCAAAATAATGAAGATTAATAAAGATAGGCTATCAATCATCAATTATCCGATCAGGCATGGAATGTTTAATCATTGGACATGACATGATCCTGACTAATGGGTGTAACAATAAGGAGCTGAGTTGGAGAAGAAGTAGGAGAGGTTTCAAGCATGAATAATCGCTACAAATGGTAAAGTACAAAGAGTGGGTAGAGAAGTTTTAACTTTTTGATTTGCATGAGAGAGAATGAGAGGATTTTCAGTAGAAAATTTAGGAGGGCCAAAAATTTCCTCTCTTAGAGAGACAATAAGAGAATAAAATTGGGAGGTTATTGTGCATGCACAACAAATGGAAACACATTGGGCATAGTTGAAATATCTGCTAGTCTTTCCTAACTGATAAGCAGAAAATGTAGAGGGTCATAAAATTAATTTTAAGTTCATAAATGACAAAAATAATGCACAATAGTTACTTGAAATATTTTATTGTGGTGGGTTCAGTAGCGATGCTTGCATGTCGTCTAGTGGATCTCGTTTATTGTAAATAGAGGATGGATTATGATGAGATTTATTTCCTTAAAATACGTTGATGATTCAGGTTGGTATCTCCATCATAGGGATGATATAGATTTGGGATAAAGACATAGTTTTCACCAGGTTTATATATATATATATATATATATATA